>JAZHYW010057828.1:0-10810 GCA_037355805.1 Ixodes ricinus
ATAATAATAATAATAATAAATACTTTTATTGAATGTAGCATAAAAGAAGGTTGCGTAACGGGCGCATCAAAGCCAGCATTAGGCTTGTGCGATGCTACCCAACAGTTTAACGTAGCTTGGAACCCGCATGTGAACTGAAGCTTAACTATATACAGGTGTCCTTAGGATGTCTCGGGTATGTTACGCTACAGTTAGACACACAAACACACGCACATACACAGATATACGAATCCGTTAGCAGATGCATTGTCAAACATAAAAAAACATAGTAAAAAAAAGAAGAGCAAGCAATGAAATTTCTGTAGACAAAGCAAAATTATGCATTAAGCATAAAAGGAAAAGGCGACTATACTAAACACAAATACACAACATCGAGTCCAAATGTGAAGTGTTGCAACCCCAAGGTTGCATAGGTGTAACCTACACTAAGAAAAATAAAATATATAAACAAAAAATATTAAAAAAAATAATAAAAATTAATATACAGGCCATACATCGATGCCCAGTCGAATATCATGTCAGAAAGTGATTCTTCTGAGAGCCTTTTTAACTGCTCGCAGCGAAGTAAGAGAAAGAAGCTCAGGCGGCAGATGAGAAAAAATTTGCGGAACATAATATGCGCGCGTACTTTCGCCATAGCGAGTATGAACACGGGGAATTTCAAAAGGCTGCACGTGACGCAGGACACGAGAAGGTGAACTAACTACTTTAAAATCGTTGCTCCAGAAATGCCGCAATGCAACAGTTTGAACGTACAGCGTTTGACAGTTAGGAAGCTCAAGAAGATCGAAAAGGGTGGTGTCTTCAGGCACATGTAGCTTGTAAGAAACACTCTTGAGAATTGCTTTCAGGAGGGAGTCTATTCTCATTTTCCAGAAAGCTGAACAATTCCCAAAAACAGTGATGCCATAACGGAGGACGCTATATGCAAGGGCATGTGCTATTGATTTTCGAATGGAAAGTGGCATAAAGCATTTAGACCTATACAATAGACAGCTGGCGCTTCTTAGTTTTTTGCATATATAAGGTATATGAACATGCCATTTCAAGCTACTATCAAAAAATATTCCAAGGTACTTAACATTATCAGCATATTCTAAAGGGACGCAGTTGCACTGAGTGCAAGCTGATGAGTGCAAAACAAATGGAAAATCAAGCCTGACTATTTTGAGTGGGTTGTGGAAGCATACCAGTTTAGTTTTTTTTACATTTACCGAGATAAGGTTTCTCTCAAACCAGTTCATTAGCGCAGTTGCATGACATTGCAATTGGCGGATAGAGTCTAAGTAATTAATGTGTTGCGACATGATTAGTGTGTCGTCTGCATACTGGTATATTTTACATCCTGGTACAGATTCGTTGATGTCGTTGACAAAAATATTGAATAAAAGGGGTGATAGAATCGAACCCTGCGGCACACCTGCTTTTAGTGTAGTTCGAGAGCTTTGGATACCACCGGCAGACACCACCTGAGAGCGATTACCAAGATAATTTTCAAAAAAGGAAAAAAAAGAGCCCCGGAAGCCTATACTGTATAGTTTTTTCAAAAGTAACATGTGACTGACAGTGTCAAATGCTTTGGACAGATCTAAGAACAGAGTTGAGGTGACAAGGTTATGATCGAAAGCAGAGTAAAGTTTGTCAGCGAAATCTTCAAGCAGTAGTTGTGTGCCCTTCCCTGCACAAATCCAAATTGTGTAGGTGACAGTACGTTAAATTTGTCTATAAAAGATGTCATTATACGATATATATGTTTTTCAAGTATCTGCGCGATGATCGGCAGTATAGAAATAGGTCGATAATTTTCGATATTATTTTTGGCACCACCTTTGTATAAAGGACGCACTATTGACGTTTTGAGGTCGTCAGGGATGAATTTAGCTTCAATAAAGTTGTTCAACATACAAAGAAGTACCGCTTTGAGACTGCCATAGTTTCTTCGGAGGTCAGAGAGACGAATCCCATCAATCCCGGGTGGCTTGCTTGGCTTAAAACTGAATAATATGGAGAACAGATCACTTTCTTGAAGTGGCGAAAGGAAGGCGGAGGAGGTGACGACATTATCAATATGAGTTGACGAATCTCTCGCCTGACCAGAAAAAGTTGCAAAGAAGGCATTGAAATTCTCCACAACAGTGCGTAAGTCATTGCCAAAATTTTGCTTTAGTGTATCGTCAATAGAATGATGAACGTTGTGACCACGAAACTCATTAACTAGGGACCAAGTTTTTCGTGCGTCCGAACGATATTCTGTAAATTTTTTTTGATAATAGTTGCGCTTTGCCGATCGGATCATTGCGTTTAGTTTATTTCGGCAGGATTTGAAATCTGACTTCAATTGCACATTGCTGGGCGAGCGACGGCACCGTGACCATAACATATTCTTATCTTTTATAGCTGCCAGAATATTAGCATTTAACCATAAGAGATCCGGGTTACGCTTCTTTATGTAGATTACTTTCTCAGATGCTCTATAGAACTGACTAAACACAAGAATGAACTTTTGGTATATGTCACTGTAGCTGACGGACTCCAAAAATTTGTTCCAGTCAAAAGTTGAAACTAACTGGTCAAATAAACTGTTGTCTATACGTTTTACTTGAATATGATTCGATGATTTTTGCAATGATAACGGATCATTGGAACAATGGCATGCCACAAAGTAGTGGTCGGCAAGCTTTTCCGTAACAATTGCCGATTTAATGATGGACGCAGATGTTCTAATGTTTATGTGGTCGATGCAGGAGGAAACTAGCTTGTCTAAAAGAAGTTCTTCGCGCGTTGGATCATTAATGGTGCATTCAATCCCATATGTTGCCAGAATGTTTAAATAATTGCACACTGTAGATTTCGCAGACCTTAAGATGTCAATATTAAAATCTCCAACAATACACAACTGGTCGTGCAAACTGAGATCGCTTACATGCGCTTCGAATTCTTCCAAAAAGGACCCTACGTTCGTGGAAGGCGGTCTATAAATAGCCAATAAAAAATCGAAGTAGTCGCACTTCCGAGGGAAAGGGCGACACACTCAGCGTGACTAAACGTCAAAGAAATCTGTGAAACGGACCATTTTTTGTTCACGAACACCGCGATACCACCTCCGTGACCTGAACAACGCGTGTAGAATGTTACTGCGTATCCTGGCAAGGAAAATTGATCTGTATCTACAGAAGAAATGCTTATTTCTGTTAAGATAAAAGCGTCTATTATTGAACTAATATCCCTTGCAATAATCTGAAATTCGTTCCAGTGCCTGCGTATACTCCTAATATTTACATGCAAAACGGAAAAAGAGTGATCATGACTTGCTTCAAAAAAATTGCAGAGAGATGAAAAATTTGAATGGCGAACGAAGTTGGTCATGGAGTTAAATAATCTTTTCGATGTCTATCAGATGGTTAACTCGAATGGGCACACAGCCTTCCGCTTTCTTTGCGTAGATCTTGGCTCGGGAAACCCATACGAATTTATAGCCCCGCTCCTTGCCCCTCTGTCTTGCCTGCCAAAACAGCTCTTTGTTAGCTCGCGTCAGGTTGTCATTCAAGTACAGTTTGGGAAAAGAACCATCCTGAGTGAGCGAGCGGAGAGCTCCACGTGCTCCCATCCATGACTCCTTCATGCTGACAGACGTATGTCAATAATATTGGTAGTAATAAATGTTTAACAAGATGTGTAGTCCCTCCTTCGACAAAATAAGTCCTCTCCAATTTCGCAGGTTTTGAACCCGTCGAATTATCTTAAATTTCAGAAGATTGTTGTAATTGATCCAACGAGTTCAACTTTATGTTTTTGTAATATAATGGCAGCATCTGGCTACTCATTTGTGAAATTAAACTGCAGAATTTTTTCACTGTGATTATAAATGAAATGTCGAGATTTGTGTAGCGAGACATTAATCAAGTGAAGAATTATCCTAGCTATTTTTCACTTTTTTATATATGTGAACTAAAGGTTACGTTAAATATAAGATGTCAAGTGCTGGTGTGCAAAAAAATATTCTATTCATTCGGAACGCTTTGTACAGGAGTTTATTAATATAATATTTGGTTTTTTTATATTATTTTATTTTCAGTGCACACAGCAAACTAATGGAAGTTGGACAAAATGCAATGGAAACTGCACATGCTATCATGAGAGACGGTAAAACAGATGGTCTCTGTTTATCTACCGAATACACCGACTTCACTCCAATTTCCGAATCTAACAAAAGAGGATTGAGAAGGCCACCCCTCGGCCAAAGGAGACAAAATCTCAATGAACTGCGCGCCGAAACAAGGCTGTAATCAAGAGTTCTGTAGAAACTTTGAATTGTCTTTTATTGCACCTATTTCCGGAAAAAAAAGTACAAATAAATAAGGAGTGGAAAGAAAGAAAACAATTCTGGATGAAATATTCCCCTCTTTCTTGGTAGGGTTGGGAACACTTGCGGGAGTTTCTTGACGATGAAGATTGCCTGACTTAAAATAGTATAGGGAACAAACTTCCAACTGTAACAAAAAATTTTGGCAATTGCATCTTCTAGTCTGAACACATATTTTGCTCAATTGCTCAATGAGCTTTATGATGTAATCTTGGCTTAATCGGACAACATATTTTAGTCGATAAGTGAGTATCGTCGGCATTTATTTTCAAAGTATTCAAATGGAATTGCACCAACCCGTCCGTGTGGATTCTACACGCGCAACCAATTCAGCCGTGCGTAAAGTGAACAATCAACCCAATGCAATAAACACCTTATCTACTTTGAGATAATTATTAAATGGTTGGTCAAAGGTGACGATAGTGGCGATAAGAATGAAGCGAAAACTGCAAAACAAACACATTAATGCGCTTATGACAAGTCATACATTTTTTTATCGTAAACAGCTTATCGAATGCCGACAGCCCTGATGCAAATGCCCCGAGAGCACCCATAGAGAATATGTGTGAGGTCCTGCCAGGCCTCTATTTGACACCTGTAGGTTTGTGCGTGTATCCCAAATTCTTTGTAGGGAGAAGACTGTGGGTCTATGAGAGCGTGTGGAGATTGTGCGGGTTTGTTTAAGTAAGCCACCCACCCTGTGGGTATAGAACCATGAACCTGAGAGGTGTGGATGGTTTTGTGGGTTTCTTAGGGTAACCCAGGCACCCTGTGGCGATAGCACCGTGCGCTCTAATGGATTTAATAGAGATTGTGTGGGTCTTGGTAATTAATTAATTATTTTTCAATACTCACACATTTCTCACATTTCAAACGTGTAGCACTCACGTTTTATGTGGCCAACCTGAGGATGTGTGGGGAACAATCCGAATAGCGTATTGAGCCGCTGTACAAGGTTGACCTTTTTAGAAATTGGGAACTAAAGAGTAAGTTTCTAAAGAAATTATCAATTGTGTTTGATGGGACAGAATTCTGGGCGTGCTAAGGCTTTGGGAGTTCAGTCTCAATCTTTACATGGCCAAATACGGTAGCTGGTGGACAACAAATAAATAACCTTAGCTCTAAAATATTTGCATTTTAACAAAATTCAATTGGTTTTACCAGCTGGTTAATGTGTTGTTTCCTGTAGACATATCCCAATTATACTTTAAATGCTTTGAGACTATTATTTACTTAATATTTTACTGCTGGTTCAGAGTTAATTTTGATATTTTGCTGCTTAGTGTGCATTGTTGTCAAGTTGTCAGTCCTGCCTTTTCCATCTTCCTGACTTTTTTGGTTGTGCATGCTCCGCATTATTGTCACAATTGGCATCCTGGGGGCAAAAGACCCCAGTGTGCCAATTATACGCAGCCGTTGGTGAATCAATGAAATCGCAATAGGCAATTGTAAGTCAAACAATTACAACTGACAAGTTATTTGAACCCGTGAGATGTTTTTTCTTATATATATGTACAATAGACTAACAAAAAAAAAACAAAAAAAACAGCTAACAAATAGCAATTGTACATGATAGAAACACAATCATTTTACAGATGAATGGCGGTTTTATTCAGCATTTGTGTTACAATCATCAGATAGTGCCATTTAAGATTTCATGGTAGTGATAATGATGTCAATCGAACTCATATGTCCCTAGTGTTCATAACTAACATGCAATAGGTCATGTGTTAATGCGGTGCATGATTGCTAAAGGGGTGAGGGGAAACTGAAAACATAAATACAAATATTGTCACGAATGACGAGGTGACGAACAAGGAAACTTGGCAAACATGCACTAAGCGCAACCCTGGGCAGCACAGAGTTGGCCAATCACGTTAAACAATGGCTGGCAATGGTCATCCGGGCCAAGTGGCCAGACAGTGGCCAGACACCCTGGCCGGTGACTGGCCTTTGTATCTGGCCATTGGGCCGATCGGCCACTGGCCATCAGCCATCGGCCAAGCATTGGCCTAATGAATGGCCACTCTCGCAACCACTGGCCAAAAGACCATCGCCAGAGATTAGCCATCGCTTGGCCAAAATCCAGTGCTTCTTGGGAAGTGTATTGAATTCAGGAGATCAGTTTGCAAAATGTTTTAACGTACCACGGCTCGGTCGACGAGGTAGGGGGGCCCGTTCTGCAGAACCCTGAGCTGCATCCCCACTCCTGACATTCAAAATATAGCTGCAACCCTCAACGACACTCAAATGGGCAGCCGTCATCGATCGATTGTGTTAATGCATCGTAGCTGAGAGCACGTAGAGTTACAGCAGACTGTGATACGCATTTCTAGTCATGTTCATAATCAAACTGCAACTGAGGTACTTGCAATCGCACAAATACCCACATTTATATATTTTTTCAAGGCATGCAGCACTTACTGCAGATCCAAAGGGGATGACAAGATCTGACCGTATGAAACCGGCTGTAGCAGACAACAGAAAAATAAACAAAAACATTAACGGGCGGACGACAGCAGACGAGTAACTGAGCAGTCGTTCTCTCTTGAGTGTCACATAAGGCGGTGTTCCAAAAATATGTTCCATTGCACTTCAGGGTAATGTTCCTGTACCTCGAGGTTCCAATACCTACCCGCGTCTGTCTTGACACGTGACATGAACCACCTTAGTAACTGGGATCTATTCGGGTACGATGATGAACCAAGCTATAATATGTGCTCAGGTGCAAAAAGGAACATACAGGATGCTCCCATAATTCGTAGCCTCTGGATGTTTCCGAACTGTGTATTAGGCAACAAGCAAAAATATTTAAATAAAAACTAGTGACTGATTAAAGCCAAACACATTCTTAAAATACTGTGAGATCTAGAAATCTCTAACAAGGTTTGAATACACAAAAATAAGAGAGATATCGTCTCAAAAAATCATTATCGCTTTACATAATTATCTTTACAAAATATTGATGGTGAGCAAAATTTGGCATTTGCGGGATTATTTTTCGTCCAACGACTGAAAGCGGTTACTACTTAGGAGGAGATCACAGGTTCGCCCTCGGCATTTCACACAGTAGATGATACTCGCAGACTGGATTTCTAATATTTGCACCGGTCTTCTCGTGGTTTTGGGGCCAGTGTTGTGGTCATCATACCCACATCCCCTGACAGTATTTTGCTTTAAAGTACAAGTGACGTGTTTCAAAAATTCAATTCAATTCTTCACTGATAAGCGCAGGTATCCTCGCCCTTGCAAAAGAGAGCGCGTCGGTGGGATTGGCAGCAGTGGGGATCCAATGCTGAGCGGAGCTCCTTCTGTATTGTGACAAACTGACAACACTAAACACAATTCTCAACAAAGGTACCTCAAATGACCGGCAGTGATGGCCAGGCGCAAGGCAAAATTATCGGTGTGAATGATCGTCCGGGTGGGTGTGAGGAGGGCAGCAAGAGTCCATGCCACCGCGTTCTCGTTGGAAAGATGTGGCGATCTGGAAGGGTCAGGATGGCGAGGGCAGCGCTTGGTGTGACGACACACCAGGCCGCTGTTGGATGCATCGGCGTAGTAGTCTATGTAGTGGTGGCCGTGGCACAAGAGGAACAGTGTAAGGCACTTCCACAAAAGTTCAAAAGTTTCAACTGCTCCGTACCGCTGTCAGCCTCCCATGCTGCAATCGAGGCTTGATTCGCCAGATATCGCGTGGCCGCGTTGTGAGCCCTATCCAGCTGGCCCCAAAGTCATCCCACGAATCGCGCTTTGTGCTCGACGCCAGCCACTTAACCCCCGACCTACCCGCTCCCTCTCTTCGCCGGGATCCTCTCCCAAAAGTGTTGTTACAGAACCCTCTCCCGCCTGCGGCTTTCTTCACAAAAGTAGATTTGGCCGAGGCCTTCTTCCATGTAGCACTCCACCCGCAGGCGCAACGCCTCGCGACTTTCCGCCTTGACAGAACTTATTTTTGTTTAAACCGGCTCCCCTTTGGGGTTTGACCGCCCCCTTTTGTGATACAGACACTGGCGACCGCCATTGCCAGTACCTTTCGTGACCGCGGTATTCGGGTCTGGTCTTGCATCGATAATTTTTTTACTGGCGCATCCAGGCCCTCTTTTCCTTCTGCAAGAAACCCACCGTTTTTTACGCGACCTTAATGGGTGTGGTTTTCAAGCAAACTCTAAGGACACTCTTGCCACTCCAACCAGAGCCATCCGTTTTCTCGGGTTTGAAGCTCAACACTTACACTGAGACCATTTCCCATACTCCTCAGAGAATCCAGTCGCTTATGGACCCCCTCCAGCTCCTTGCGGCTACCCCGCCCGACGCCAGCGCCTCGCCGGACTCTTGCCTTTTTGTTTTTTTTGTTGTATCGTGCCGGTTGCGTTGCTCTCCGACCTCTTTTGATGCAGGTGTTTCCGGTCCCCCCTTTCCGTGGTTCAAGACTTTTGATCTTTTTGTGGAAGTGCCTCCTCACTACTGTGCCTCTTGTGCCACGGCACACCACCTACATGACTACTACGCCGATGCATCCAACAGCGGCCTGGGTGTCGTCACACCAAGCGCTGCCCTCGCCATCCTGACCCTTCCAGATCGCCACATCTTTCAACGAGAAGCGGTAGCATGGACTCTTGCTGCACTTTTCCGACCCACCCGGACGATAATCCACAGCGATAATTTTGCCTTGCGGCTGGCCATCACTGCCGGCCGTTTGAGATCCCTTTGTTGGGAATTGTGTTTACGTGTGTCGTTTGTCACTATAAAGAAGGTGCTCCGCTCACATTTGATCCCCACTGCTGCCAATCCCGCCGACGTGCCCTCACGACTACCGCACTTTCTTTTCCGCCCTCTCACTCCTGTGATTGGCTGAAGGCACAGCGGCCGGGAGAGGAGGCTACGGGCTAAATGAAGCCTTTGCTCTCTGCTACCGGCACTAGTTGGGAACTAGTGCGCAAGATGCTAGGACGCACCGCTCCTACCAGGGTATTATCGCCCTTGCAAAAGAGGGCACTAAATTTATTGAGGCGGACATGGTGTGGGACAAATTATATCATTCTTGAGTTCTTGCCCGTATTTCTCCTGAGCAATACTGGGCATCAACGGGTTAAGACGTTTGCCCACAATTTGTCAGTTAATTTTATCATCAAGATTTGAAACAAAGCAAGCATCAGTTGATTTAATGAAGATTTCGAACTCTACAAATAGATGTGGAATTCTTTACATCCACTCCCACTTCCCTTAAGGGTGTAGAAAAACATTCTGTGGAAAGAAAACATTCCGGCCGAATAATGATGGAGGATGGGCAACAAATAGTACAGAAGCCGTGCTTCCAAAGCTTCCGTTCACTAAGCCCCAAAGGAAACATACCCAGCTAGGAAGGAGGCATAATAGCTTTCATTCTAGTGTACTACCCTGACAGTTTCCAACTCTCCAAGATATAAGCCCCCGTCCCCAACTGTTGCGTGCATGCACAGCCCCTCAAAACTGTTCTGGATATAGCCAGGGAGACACCATGCATATAGTGAGACGCAAAACATTCAACTACATTAAATGATGACTAGGTTAATAATGGCAACGTTTACGCGCATTTACAAAGGCGGGTCGCAGGTGTTGCCGGTGAAATTTTCCCAAACAAGCGACGGGTCTGAAGTAGTCGCTTCCTGATTGAGTTTTGGAACCTCTCGCCGAGTCGACTGGCGGCTAAAGCTAATCATTACGCCTCAGAAGTGATGTGGGAGGCGTTTCATGTTTCATTACATCCGACACGCCAAACTTCTGTGGAAGAGGCATCCATCATGTCTGTCCAAAAGCTCGAGTTCGCGGTAGCGGCCCTGGATACAGAGTCGCGGAGGTGTCTGCGGCGGCTCCTGGTCGGTGCTATTATAGCATGCCCATTTTTTTCTAAAAGCAGCCCCCAGATTTCAACGAGCGCCAGGGAAAGTCTCTTCCTGGCAGCAAATCCCTGCCAGTTTTGTTTTGATGCGTACATACTAGGACGGGGTAGCTTATGCGAGTGCATGCTGATGTAACGATTGTGCCTCATTGTACCAAACCGAAGGACCGAGGCCGACAAAACTAGTCTTTATTTATATATTTATTTACCCTTAAGGCAGTGCGGGCATTACATAGGGGAGAAGCGCTGGTTCAAAGTTTGATACCACATTGATCGATCACCTGTGGCGGGCGGCGGAACTAGAACGCACAAGCTTTATTTTGAATTGCTTTAATATAGATGGTTAATTAAAGCCGATGAGGGTGCCATATGATGGGCGCTTACTCCAACTGCGACCTGTCGCAGGATGGTATTGGTAAAGAGTTTTATTTCTTTGTTTGCTTGAAATAAAGAGCGTTTCAAAAAAATTAAAAGAGTTCTGGATGTTTTGCGGGTCACATGTTCAATATAAAGGTTCCGCAATAAGTTAGCTGTTAGGTGGACTCCAAGCGTATTTATTAGACATA
>JAZHYW010057829.1:0-41228 GCA_037355805.1 Ixodes ricinus
TTAATGCGAATAGCATTCTTTGGATACTTCACGCACTTTTCGTCTATGTATCTATCTATCTATCTATCTATCTATCTGGCTATCTAACCTCTTACGCCGCGGGTCGATAAATAAATAAAAAAGACCGGCGCCGGCGGGATTCGAACCGTTGACCCTTTGATCAGCAGGCAGACGCGCTAACCACAGAGCTATGAAGGCAGTCATTCAAGGCACTCTAAACACCTGTTTATATCTTTACTATCGCGCGCGTCCCATGCACGAGGGCTCATTCCGCTCTCGTGAGGCTTAGCACTGCCCTTAGCTCACCCTCTCCCGCGCTCGGGAGAGGGTGATGTAGCGGCCGTGCTCACCCTCACGAGAGCGGAATGAGCCCTCGTGCATGGAACGCGCGCGCACCGGTAGCTGTGACAGCGCTGTAAGGCGCGTCCTATGGTAAAGATATAAACAACCGTTTAGAGTACCGCTGGTTGAGACTAGCTGAGACGCCAGAAAGTCTGGTCGGTACCATTTTGAGTGTTTGTGCGTATGGCGCGTGCTTTGCTCGCCTTCCTAAGTGACACAAACGCACGTGCTGGGCTGCGGAGATCGTGCGCAGGGCTGTGAAAGTGTCAACAAATTTAGAATCGCCTTAAGAGTGGGCTGGCGTATCTAGAGTGTGCCGGCCACCTGACGAACGCGCATAACTCCGCACCGTTTGATGCTATTCGCATTAACGTAGATAATCATTCCCAAAGGATGGGTTCTGCTGATTTTTTTCTCTTTGACGCTTCGGAATCAAGACGCAGATGAGCACTAGTTGGGAGTTATAAGAAAAGGATTTTGTTGTACACGTTCCTCGGGGGAGAAAAAGGCTAAACATAGTCACTAAAAAACGAAAGACCTTTTCAAATCCCTGTAATGCGAAATGAGAGCGCAGCTCTTGAGGAGGAGGAGGGAGGGTAAGAAGGTGAGGGTATACCCATCCTCCTCCTTCGTACCCTCTTCTCCTCCTCTTCTTTCTCCTCCTCGTACCCTCCCCTCCTCCTCCTGCGCAACCTCCCATCCTTCTCCTCCGTATCCTTCCCTCCTCCCACAATTTCCACGCTAAATTTAGCTGAAAAATTGACGGCACGTGACCTCAACATCAATTCAGTTTCCCCGCTAAATTTAGCGGGGAAAATGACGTCACATGACTTGGTGTCACGTCACCTATGAGCAAATTCAGTTTCTCCGCTAAATCTAGTGGAGAAACGGTAATTTCTCCGCTAAATTTAGTAGGGAATTGCAGTTGCGTTGAGACCAGGTGACGTCAATTTTCCCGCTAAATTTAGTGCTGTGACGCCGACGCCGCGAAACCCAGAAACAGGCGCCTAAGAGCTGTGGCCAAAAAAATGAAATACGTTTACAAATCTCTGTGGTGCGAAATTAGAGCGCAGCTCTTGAGGAGGAGGAGGGTAGGTATGACCCTCCTCCTCTTCCGCACCCTCTCCTCCTCCTTCCTGCTCCTTCCTCCTCCTCCTGCGCAACCTCCCATCCTCCTCCTCCATACCCTTTCCTTCCTCCGCCTCTCTCTCCCTCTTCCCAGTTTCTCCGCTAAATTTAGCTGAAAAATTGACATCACGTGACCTCACCAACAGGGAGTTTTCGTAGATCGCGTTTCCCCTCCGCGAAGCCCTCCGCGTCGAAGAAATCGCTACTGCGCCTGCGCGCCGATGGCCTTGGCTGTGTAGTTCCGGGTGTCGTAGCGGGTTGCGGAGAGCGTTGCTGGACGGCCAAAGCGATCTACGAAAACTCCCTAACAAGTCAGTTTCCTCGCTACATTTTCCTGGAGAGAATGACGTCACATGACTTTCTGTCACATCACCCGGAAACAAATTCAGTTTCTTCGCTAGATTTAGTGGGAAACTTGACGTCACGTGACTTCAACACCAATTAAACTTCCCGCTTAATTTAGGTGAGCGGTTATGCCGACGGCAACGCCGCTATACGCGGAAACGGGCGCCTAAGAGCTGCGCTCTAAAAGGCGATAACGGCGAGGAGGAGCTTCAGTTGTCCCGCCTCCAACGCGAGCTTCCATACCTTCGACACTGCTTCGCTGTCTTGCGCACCTGGAATGCGCGCGCAGCCAAAGCATGATGGAAGGCACGGAGAGCGTGCTGGTGGCCCATGGCGTCTGCAAGACTACGCCCTACCGTTCACATTCTGGATGTGACTATAAATAGCGTTGCTCATTACATAGTCAGAAAGTAACTCAAACACGTTAGTCGCTCCTTCTCGCAATAAACACTCCAACAGTTTTCTTTTTACCTCAAGGGCCGACGTACAACTTTGATTTTCTGCAGGGAAGATAATCCCCTTAGCGCTCCCCTCTGCTAAGCTGCAAGAGGAGCCAAATTGGGGCAGGGTGAAAAGTGGTGATACAGGAAAGGGGGAGCAAGCAAAAGTGGAAAGCGCAAAATGTACAACGGCATTTGACAAAAAAAGAAAGAAAGCATAGCAGGTAACTTGTTACTTACGCACCAATCGAAAAGTTTTTACGCGTAAGACATGCACACAAAAATACGCAAACAAGAAAAAAAGAGACGCGAGCTGAATGACATAAGCTTTCCACCAGTCCGTGCAACTGACCGCGCTCCTTTCCCGTCGCCTCATTACGTGAACAATTAGGTGTAAGGATCGGGGGTTACATAAGCCGCGAGGCCATCTCACTAATCAGCCCATCAGATATAGCGGCGACGAGGAACGACTGGTCAGGAGTTCTCGGGCACTTTCTGCACCAGTTGCGTATATTCTCACTCCGATTCGCAATGGAGGGGATCAGGCCAGGAAAGGTTTGTTCTTTTTGTTTGTTGTTGTTGTTTTGTTGGGGGGATTCGGACGATGGACTGATCGAGTCCTAATGCTTCGTTAGGTGCGAGCTCATTGGCCAATTGAGGGCTCGTTACCGGCCAGCTGGATTTCCGCCGCATCCTTCGCTTTTCCTCGCAGCGTGCTTATTGTTGTTCGCTTTTTCTGCGCGCGGTCTCTATCGGAGTCCCGGAAAGATTGGCTCGTCTTCAAAGACTTCCGTCTGCCAGCGGTTTCTGGGTAGTCCCCGGACCATTGATACGGGTCACGTTAATCGCATTACTCAATCACTGGATAAGGGTGAAATCAGATGGTACCTTACGCTAAAGAGTTTTCATAGCGTATACTCGCGTCGTACTAATTGTAGCACTAAGAGTGTTATTGCATCCGCGTGCATATTTTTGGGCCTTGATATGGAATTAAAAGCTTGTATCGGGTCGAATCGGCTACAAAAAGTGTAATTACTCGAAACACACGACACAAGAACGCAGGACAGTAATCAAAGAGTCCACGAACTGCCGCAGAGCAGCCAGTCGACGATTTTCAGCCCTTACATCGCTTGTTTGGCATGCCGACGTTATTCCTGTAGCACGTCATTGCTCTGGTGAAGGCTCATAGATGTGTCGCGACGTCGGTGACCATACGAGCCTGGAACGTTGAGTTATTCTCTCGTTAAGGCTGCGTCGACATAACGCTGCATGGAAAAATTACTAATAGGGGTTTGTAGATACTATGCTGCTTCGAATCGAAGATACTCTCAGTGCCGTTTCTATAGTTGCCGACAGATTAAGAAACGCAGGGCGTGATGCGTCCAACGCGTCTTATAGGTTCGCAGTCAATGAGATTAACACATCAATTGATGAAAACCGCGAAAAATGAACTACTAAAGCAAGCTGCCTTTTGTCTCGTCCGCTACTTGTCGAACGCGCTATGAAAGCGGAACACCGTCGTCCGACGCTTGACTCTCGCATTCGAACGCGTCCGACGAGTGGAGCGGAGACAAAGGCAACCAGCCTGAGGTCTACCCTCTCACGAAACCTTGGGCATGGGACGGAAAACAGCGGCCGAGCGGGAAAACGAGGTGCGTTCGGGAGTATAGACCTTTTCCGCTTACTCTCGCCCCCGACCGCCAAGTAGGCATATCCGGTATGGGCGACGAAAAAATATTAAAACGTTTCAACCTGCAAATAGTAAAAAAATAGAGGGGAGAGAAAACGAGAATGGGTGACGGTTACGCTTTTCTCCTAAATGCATTCTATTGGCGTGGCGACGGCAAAACAATGTTTTCGCCCATACTGGAAGTGACGACAATTCAAGATGGCGGCGCCCTTGAAGAAAGGGTCTATACACCAACTCATGTTTACAAACAAACCGAGCGCCCGGAGCGCCCCTATCAGACGCCTCCGGCGCCGCGCATGCGCGATGGGGGTGTAGGCAAGAAGATCGCCGTCGCCCATAAACACACCATTGAAATGCGATGTTGTCGGCGTCAGTGTGAGTCCCCCTGCCCTTTTTCGCGTTCGAATTGTTCGTTCTACGTCTTCCTGGCAATGTCTGAATATCTTAAACGGCGTCAGTGAAATTACCGAGACTCGTTACAGCCCAAAACTTCGCGTGAATAATGTGACATGTGGCGATTCATTCAGCGTGGACGCCGCAATACGGACGCTAAAGCCTGATTCGCATGATGAGATTTCGCTCGGAATTTTCAGTCGCGACGGCGCTCGGGCTGCGAAAGCGTGAACCGTAGCTGAGATGGTCGACGTCGATACTGAGAATCGCAAGCCGAATCGGACCAACTGAATTAGGCATAACAAGTCGGTGATGGTCACCGGTAACAATGTTCAACATCTCCTTGTATCTACTGTTTACATCGAGCCTGCTTACCAACCTTCAAATTTAAGTCTTTTGAGGCCTGCGCTTACTTCTTATCGCAAGTACCGGGCCAACATTTGGTCTACAAACCGGCGCTCGTCTAAGAAAGCAGATGAGCAGAAATGTTTCACAGAGCAGACGACAGTTCGAACAATTAGGTGGCTGCTTGAACTTGAAGACGCACTGAGCGTAGTCCACAGGTGGTCCGCACAACTTGACGGTTTTCTGGCGTTCATGTTGGAACAAAACAAATAAATCTGATGACCACAAGTATCCGTGAATTCAACCCAAAGTGCTTCCCGCCCAAGCAATCGTTGTCCGACGGCGTCTGCTTTTCCCTTTTTCACGGCACATATCCAGACTCTCCAGACGAACGAAGCACGTGAAAACTGACCTTCCAAACCTTTCTCGACACTTTTGGTACGGCCCCAGTCGCGGCGTTTTGACGAGAAGGTAGGCTTTTGTCTGGTTCCTTTCGAAACAACGCAGGAATACACGTCTGGCATGGGGACTTTCTGCCCACAGCCCCAGACCGGAGTGCGACCGACGCGCCACCACCGCGCCGTGACGTCACAGGGATGAGTTCGTGTATTAAAATAAAAGACGAGGTCTGTGTGAATTTTGCGCAAGAACTGGGCAATCCGCTGGGGCTGTGAGAATATGGGGACGAGGGAACTGCAAACCGGGCTTACTGCACGACGGTGATCTGATCTTACATTTACCAGAGGAGGAGAGAGGGTGAGAAGTGAATGCACTCTACAGTTTGAGGGAGATAAACGGACAGCTATTTTATCGAAACGTCACAGTCGTTGCGTGAACGACCAAGAAAGGGACGTCCGAACATGAGCACAGCGATACCAGCAGCGTGCCAGGAAATAAAAGATAGTAAAAACATCAACGTTACATACCCACTATAATCATTCCGAACCAGGTCTCCGTTTTCGGACGTCCCCCCCTCTTCCTCCCCCCCCCCTCTCGTCTTCTCCTCTCCCTAGGTTTCTACCCGCATATCTTCACACTGCAAAGCGAGCAGTTACGTCGTGGCTTTCACTTGTGCCTTGAGGTTATTAAAGACGTAGTCTCTTCGATTGGAATCAATATTCGCACGGTCCAAATGATGAATTAATTAAATTAATTAATAAATATTCGTACAAACATTTCGTTAATTCTCGAGGAACGTGAAGAATCGGACACAGTGCGTGCATTTACATAATGTAAGCTTCCTGCGGAAGAGGTGAAGAGTGCGGAGGGCCAAGCAGAGCGCACGCAGCCGCCGGGAACAATGCGAGGAGAGAAAGAGAGGAGGGGCCATGAAACTTCCACGAGTATTTCTGAGACGTCTGCCCTTTTCAGAGCGCGCCCGCGCGCGGGGTGCGCGTTTATATTTTGTTTACCACTAAGCTGACAGTGCGGTGGTGACTATACCACTTGCCGGACCAATGAACCACTTCCTTTTCAACACCGAACCCGCTCTTCACGCGTAGGTATGGGGCCAGAGCGTGATCACGTGGCGAAAGAAAAGAGACGTGATTGGTCCGACGAGCACGTACTTACTATCGGGTTAGATATGATGGGTCAGCTGACAGTGCGGTGGAAGCTACGGGCTCGCAGTCACGCGTGCGCGAATTTTGCCATGTGATCACGCTCTCGGCCTTATTCACGCGGAAGGATCGTGGTCAGGTGACGAAAGGGAGGCGAAGGATTGGTCCGGCTAGTGCGCATCTCCGCCGCAATGTCGGCAGGGGGAAACTGAGCACTGCACGCTGCTAGCATTTTCACCGCCGGTCTGTTTCAGCGGTGCTCGAGCGTGTATTACTGTTTCTGTGCGTGTATATGTGCGTGCGTGCGTGTGCGCGCGCGTGCACGTTTGCGTACGTGTGTGTATGTGCGTCGTGTGTGTGCGCGGGAGCTTGTATCTCTGTGCTTGCGCGTGCATGCGCGCGCACGCGCGTGTGTTTGTGCGTGTGTTTCTGTGCGTCTGTGGGGGCGTGTGGTTGTTCCCGTCAATAGACCCAAGCACCATGGAGAAAATGCAGGAAATGTTCCCACGCGCCGCACGTGCTGGACTCAACAGTAGTAACTTTTCTAAAGCAAATGCCTAAAACAAATTACATCTTGCACTTACGTTCGTCAACGCTTTACTTTGGTTATTTACTTCGAATCTCTATTATGGGGAAGGCGTGCGCGTGTGGCGCGTTGAACACCAATCCATGCGTTCTCTTTGATGCTTAAGTAATTTAGCAATAGGTCTATCTAGCGATTGCTAAATTACCCAAGCATCAAGAAGCATGCAGGGGACGGAGTTACACGCGCCGCGCTCGCTCGCCTTACTTGTACTAAAGATTTTAAAGAAATCATAACAAAAAGGCGTTTGCGAACGCACGTGCGCACTGCCCCTTGTTTTAGACCTTTGCTTCAAGAAAAAAATGGTACTGCCAACGCCGGAACGCACAGCGAGTGTAACTGCCTTCCCTGCATGCTTCTTGATGCTTGGGTAATTTAGTGGTAGGTCTATGAACATATCGCCAAACTATCTAAGTATCGAAGAGAATGCTGGGAATGTAAGCACACGCGCAGCGGACGCTCGCCTTCCCGTATAAAAAATTCGAAGTAAATAACCAAAATAAGGCGTTGACGAACGCGCGCGCAAAGATGCCATTTGTTTTAGGCTTTTGCTTTAGAACAGTTACCTCTGCAGACGCCAACCCGCACGGCGCGTGGAACTACACTCGCAGCATACTCCTTGGTGCTTGGGTAATTTAGCAAAATGTCTATTAAGGCTCTCTCGAGTTAGCTTCTCGCCCGTTCGCATTGGAGACCCGCAAGCTGTTGGTTCCAAAGCGTTCCGGTGAACAAGCGGCATTCAGGGTCAACTGAGGGTATAGCGTCCCCCTGCAGCGACAAACGGGAAACTGTCATCACATACACGTCAAATATACGTTTTAGCAATACGTATTTTCGCGATTGAGCGTCATCAACCAGTCACAAGAGAATGCGTTTGCGAAACCAAGGGATACTGGCGTAGATCGCGCGGATAACCAACTTTCATAGTGACAGCACAATCAGGCGTTTTCTCGCTCAAATGAGGTTGGGACGGTAAGCAAACAGCGCGAGTCTGCGCAGCGTGTGTGCGCACTATTTCTGCCACCACAATAATATCGTTAATGGGCAGTGCGCGTCTCCGTGTTTCTATGGACGAGGAGCTATAACGATACCGCAACACAAGGCTTCGAGACTGGATTCTTTACGGGCTCTGATTGAGCGCGCAGCGCAGGTTGGGCATGATCCAGCGTTTGGCTAGCGCTTGTGTTCAGCCGGTGCTTCACTGATTGAACGCCAGTCACGGTCAAGCAAGCGAATGTTTTGTGTTTGTTGCTCACATAGCCGAAGTTAACCCCTGGAGTCGTGACCGTTTGATCTCCTGCACAATACGTTCGTCCACGCCAGTGTTGGCGGTAATGCGAAACAGGTAACGGCGTTCTTTAAAGGGAAACTGAAGCGGTTCTGTATTTAAGAAAAAACACTTCAATGGCCTTCATTCGGCCTCCAGGATCACGAATATCAAGATTATTTTTCAACTCGGTGCACGGAAACTGCATAAATTAATTTTTAAAGTAGCGCCGAAGCCCCTCCTTTCTGTGGCGTGACGTCACACTAGGAGTTTTAGGAATCTCTGCTCTCGCGCATCTTCAGCGCCTGTCAAAGCTATGCACGCGCACTCGTGCTATTTTCAAAAAGGTCAGAAAGAGACATCACGGCTGGGGTCAGTGCGGAAAAATATACCTGTCAAGCTTGCAATTGCACGCGCTGCCCACACGTGCGGCACGCGCTTGGCGGCCCGAAGATCCTAGTATGACGTCACGACTGGTTGGAGGTTTTTCGTGTTTCCTCGCGTTTAGTTACATTTTCGGGGAAAATGAACGTGATATTCAGATTCACGGGATAAAAATACGCCAGAATTCACCTCTAACTCGTTTTTTTCAAGAAGTGTTTCAGCTTCCCTTTAAGTAACGCGCTTACGTTACTTATCTCGAGAAACTGGTAACGTGGTTACATTACCAGCCACATGTTCTTCCCAAAACATAAAAAATACGCTTCAATTTTGTTCATGTCTTTAGGCACCAGGTCCTGTGAATTCCTACAGTCATACCACATACCTTCAGAATTTTGCCTCTTTCTTATCGTCGCCAACGTTTCCACGTTTTTGAAATGTGGCACTTATGCGTACCTCTCAACGTCGAAACAGTACAGCGTTTTAATTTATCAATAAAAAGTAACGCAAAATTAACGCGCTACTTTCTATAGAGAACGGTAACGAGTTACTTTTAGTTGCAAGTAACGAGTAACGAATTTCGTTATTTTTTTGTAGCGTGAGCTACACTGGCCGAGGTTGAGCAGTTTCGCGTGGATCCTAAAGAGCCGTGCTGCGCATGCGCGAGGAGCAGTGACGTCACACGGTGCACAGCTGGCGCGCGCTCCGCCGCCGCCGTGCGCGCCCCGCCGGTCTGCGCATTTCAGAGGAGTGACGTTATAGCCGCTTCAGACGCACTGGCGCCGCCGCGTGCCCAACTGTGCGCCTCCGTTGCGCAGTAGCCAAGTCTGACGCTGCACCGGAGCCGCTTGATAGCGCCTCTCATTTTGTACGCATGCGCAGAGGTATCAGTGGGGGTATACATATAACGAGGCGTTTGCCAGTGGTGGTATAGCCATGGAGAAGGAGAGCGAAATTGCTGCTCAGCGGCGCAGAAGAGCGGAGAAGCCTAACTCATCGGATCCCGAAGTAGTTGCCTGGCAATTAACGGTTGAGCGGTGGGAAGAACGAACACAAGAAGGCTAAACGTGCTGCGGAGACGCCGGAGCAAAGGGAGGAACGTATAGCAAAGCAGCATCGCAAGGAGGCTGAGCGACGTGCCCGGCCATCTCAGCAGCAGCAACAACAAGACGCCGTCGATGACGTCAAGGCTCACCGACTGACTGACTATACGGTGAAACTTAGCGAAAGCGTCAGTGCGACTTCGGACCTTCGAGACGGACTTCGTAAACAATCCGTTTGGATATGTGTGCGACGTGTGTGAAAGACTGTGGCACATGAAAGACTTGACGCCGGTAAGTAATGCCATGCGTGAAACGTTGAGTTTAGCGGCGCCCAGTGGGGTGAAACCGTGGCGCGGGTTTGTACAACGTTCAAGAACTTTCTCGTTAAGCAAAATATTCCACTCTTTAGCGTTAACCTTAGCTCACGCTACGTATATCCTGGCATAGCCGAGCTAAGCCACTGCAATTTTGTTTTTGGTAACGCCTACAACGTTGGTCTTTGCACCTTTTTCGTCGCTTATCACCCATGCGAAATACGCCGAGTCACTGGGCTGTGAACACCGCGAGCGGCCTCTGGTGTTCCGCAGAAGAGAGCTACTGCGCATGTTTAGAACACGTTGCACAGGTGGCGCTCTCGCTGGGGGACCGGAGTGCGCGCGCCGCATGTTGCCTGCGCTCTTGGAAGAAATGTTTCCTGCGCATGCGCAGAATTTGGAGCTCCTCTGGGCGGGCGCGCTAGTTTGCCAGACGTGAGTTGTTGTATGTCACTGATCTATATGACAATTGCTGGATCGCGTTTGTCTGCTCCGCGAGTGCGGCCACAGGCGGCCGTCTTTTTGGTAGAGTTTTATTATCTCTAGCCAAGGTACAGCTGCTGCAGCCATTATCATCCATCCATGGCAGACAGCGTTGTGGCAGTTGTGGTGGCAAGCTGCCATCAAAATAGCGTGGGTAATATTTCGTGATTGATTGAAATTTTTTTGACAAAACATGTTTTTAAAACCCGGCGTGAACGGTAGCCCGATCTTTGAGGACCCGGTAAAAGTTTCACGAAATTGCAGCACCGGGGAAAAGCAGCGCAGCACGCATCGAAAGTCACATCGAAAGAAGCATCGAAAGCAGACGCCGGTACGGAGTCTGTTTTCGATGCGAGCTGCGCTGCTTTTCCCCTGTGCTGCGCTTTCGTAGAACTTTCGCCGGGTCCTCAAGGATGAGGCTACCATTCACGCCGGGTTTCAAGAATCTGCTTCGTCGAACAACTTCAATCAAGCACGAAATATCACCCACGTGTACTAGATCCACGGCTATTTTATGACAGCCTGCCGCCATTGGGCTGTCCGCCATATTACTATGATGGCTAGAGATAATATAACTCTACCAAAAAAATGGCCGACCGTGGCCGCATTCCCGTTCATAGGCGGAGCTGGTCAAACGCGATCCAGCAAATAGACCTAGAGATGAGTGGTGTACGTCTACACATTGCCCCGGAGCGACCCCCAAATTGGGAGGAAGCGTATATGCGAAGACAGCGATCACAAAGACTTAAATTAAATATACGGCACATGGGAATTGTAGAAAGGGTGAAAATACGGACACGCTATAGGGTGCGACGTCCAAGATTAGTGTGAGCCAAAGAATTTACAGTGACCTTTATCTCCAAAGTCATATAATGCATGAAATTTGTGATTTGAATGGGGATTGTTTAAATTTGTTTCGAAGGCATTAAACAGTCGTTTCGGGCAGTGAAAAAGAAGCTACATTTTTATATATTTTTCCCCTAAATGTAACAGGGGAAATGATTTAGTACAAAGATCACGTGACGTCAAATATCTTGCTAAATTTAGCGGGGAACTGAATTGATGTAATAGGTCACGTCACATAATTTTTGTAGCCAAATTTAGTGGAGAAACTGAATAGGTGCGTACGTCTCGTGACGTCCCGTCACGTGACATCTTTTTCCCTCCAAATCAGCGGGGAAACTGAGTTGATGTGTAGTCACGTGACGTCGACCCCGCCAAATTTAGCGGGGAGACTAAATTTGGTCTGTAGGTCTCGTGACGTCAGGTCATGTGACGCTTGCTTGCTATGACATCTTGAGTAGACGAGGTCTGTATGAATTTTGCACAAGAACTGGGAAATCCGCTGGGGCTGTGAGAATGTGGGGACGAGGGAACTGCGAACCGGGCTTACTGCACGACGGTGGTCTGAGCTACATCTACCAGAGGAGGAGAGTGGGTGAGAAGTGAATGGCACTCTACAGTTTGAGGGAGATAAACGGACAGCTATTTTATCCAAACGTCACAGTCGTTGCGTGAACGACCAAGAAAGGGACGTCCGAACATGAGCACAGCGATACCAGCAGCGTGCCAGGAAATAAAATATAGTAAAAACATCAGCGTTACATACCCACAATAATCTTTCGAACCAGGGCTCCGTTTTCGGACGCCCCCCCCCCCCTCCCCCTCTCTCGTCTTCTCCTCTCCCTAGGTTTCTACCCGCATATCTTCGACACCGCAAAGCGAGCAGTTACGTCGTGGCTTTCACTTGTGCCTTGGAGGTTATTAAAGACGTAGCTCTGTTCGATTGGAATCAATATTCGCACGGTCCAAATAATGATTTAATTTTATTAATTAATGAATATTCGTACAAACATTTCGTTAATTCTCGAGGAACGTGAAGAATCGGACACAGTGCGTGCATTTACATAATGTAAGCTTCCTGCGGAAGAGGTGAAGAGTGCGGACCCTTACAAAAATCTGTAGTTAAATTCTTTTGAATTTCTATTGAAAATTTTCTGGAATCGTATTGAATTTCTTTTTAAATTTTTCTTAATTTTCTCAGACTTTATTTTGACATCTTATTGAATTCCTAGTTAAAATTGGCCACTTAAATTTTTTAGAATTCCTTCTTACATAAATTTTGTTGAATTCCTTTTGACTGAATTTCTGTTTAATTATTTTCAACAAAAATTCTGTTGAATTCTTTTTGACGGAATTTCTTTTGAATTCTTTTTGACGGAATTTCTGTTGAATTCTTTTTGACAAAATTTCTGTTGAAATCTTTTTGACGGAACTTCTGTTGAAATATTTTAACAAAATTTCTGTTGAATTCTTTTGTAACAAAATTTTTGTTGAGGTTGCAGTATAAACTTTTGAATTATTTCATAAATTTTTAACAATATTCTTAAATTTTTAGAATTCTTTGTGACATGTATTGTGATAATCTGGAACAAACTATTGTGTGTTGCAAATTAATTAGGCTTTAGAGAGTTTAATAGCCAGCTGCGTTAGCTAAAACCATCTTGCTTTACGCAGCATTGGGGTCGTTAAGGCACTGAACAGTAAATGCAATGGTCCCAATGACTTTATTTCACACGCTTTCACACGCCACGCGCCAGCATTGAGGAGAGGCTGTTTGTTAGTGCAGTCAATTGCACATCAAATTCCTTGCAGGTGTACCCTGAAAAGAAAGGAACAGGTATTACTTAAGATATAGTACCAGCTTCGTCAGCAGGTTTCAATCCACTTTGCAGTCAAACAAACTGACAGTGACCGATGAACAAATGAGCGCTTGGAACAAGCAGGCCCAATTCTTACCATCTGGCTATAGGTGAGAAGGCCTGTTAAATATTGTCCAACCGTTTAACTGCAGTCGACACCAGTGAGCAAAGTCGGACCCCAGATGAGTTTTTACATGCGGAGATAACTGCAGCAATGCACAAGGTGTGTCTGCTGCCCCTTGAAGAACACAAAGGCAGATTGCTAGATTGAATGATCCATACAGAAAGAACAAAGAGGAAAAGGGGTGCAGTGCGAGGAAGGAAGTGGTACGGTAGAGTATACGGCGAGCAAGTCATCTGCTTCTCGTGGAGAGGGTACAGGAGGTGTCAACAGTCATGTCACGCCATCGCGCTGATATGAGGATGCTAACCTCGGGAAACATAGCTCTGTTGTCTGCTGGCCATAGTAGTGGCTGCCCTGCCTTGGCTGTCCAAGATCCACCTATTCTGTATAAACCACGACTCTCCCTTAGTAAAATGGGAGAGGAAATAGCTCCAAGGTTACTCTGGTCCGACCAAAGGGGATTGCCCTCTACACGCCCTCGCAGGGGGTTCCAAGTCGGGTCTTCGGCACAGCTGTGTCAACAACACCCAAAGTGGGGCAGGCCACGGCAGCTCTCTCTCTTGGCGGGTAAGTTGTCCCTCCTATGTTTTCATCTGCATATTAGCTTCGTGAATCCCATCACATTAAATGAGTTATGCAAAAAGAAGCTGCAAATGACGGAGAACTGGAGGTGTGGTGGCTGGAAACAAGATGGCAGTGTGATCATTGCAGCTCGTGTTGCAGGTCGAAGCGAGGCCTACACTTGGTCGCCGCTTGTTCAATCACCATCCCCCTCCGCCCAAGAGACACTCGTAAAAACAGTTAGCGTACTCAATGTGTACATGCAGTGCAAACGTATGTACAAGCAGCGACCGAGCAGTAGGAGCGTTGATCTGCACACAAAAGAGGCACTGATCGAAGGGTCGCATTGTTTCCAGCCGCCACATCTCCAGTCCCCAGTCTTTTACTGCTTCTCTTCTAGCAACTCATTTGACGTGAGGGGATTCCCGAAGTAATTACCAGCTAAAAACAAAGGAGTGACAACTTACCCGAGCTTGACTTAACCCTCGAGCTATTTCTTCTCCTGTTTGATGGAGAGCGAGTCCTAGTTCATACAGAATAGGTGGATCTCTGACAGCCAAGGCAGGGCAGCCGCTGCTACGACCAGCAGACCACAGAGTGATGTTTCCCCATGCTAGCATCCTCATATCAGATTGTGGCATCGTGACGCCACTCTTGACACCTCTACCCTCTCCGCAAGAAGCAAACGACTTCCTTGCCGTATAGAGATGCAGCTCCTCTACTAATGACGAGCATTTGTAGTAGCATCCCCTGTGCCAGGGGCTGAAGCTTTACCGCATCGTACCGGTGTGCCCTGAGTAGTCACTGGCAGTGCGGAAATGTCAGAATTAAACTGTAGAAGAGTAGTAAGCTGGGCGAGTTGGTAAACGTTGAACATGGTTAAAAATCGCGCACAAAGAGATGAGGACAAACGAGGAAGGAACACAGAACACAGACAAGCGCGCACTCACAACTATAGTATATTAAGCGAAGAAAAGAAAGATGAAGCACAATATTTTACAGGGGACAACGGCACCAGGGGGTAAACAGTTCAGTCGCAGTCAAATGTTCGCAAGGCAACTTCTTTTTCGCTTAAAGCTACCGACGGCTGACTAACGCAGCGATCAGCCAGGCTTAAGATGGTGAACGCCTTGAGCGCCTCGCACGTTTGTTTTTCTTTAAAGCGGCCAATGATTGGTGTTTTTTTCTAAAGATGGTGTGCACGTACAGGTCTTACAGTGCCCCGAAAGGTGACCTCCTACAGTGAATGTTAAAGGAAGTTTGTGCTCTCGTAGCCGGTCATTCAGACACCGTCCCGTCTGTCCCACATAGCATCTTCCACATGAAAGAGGAATGCTATATACAACGCCCGATGAACAGGGAACAAAAGGCCGCACATGTTTTTTGTGGCATGTGATTTTTGATAATTTTTCCGCTTTTTCATGAACCTTAGAACAAATTTGTCGCATTTCTTAGGGGGGCTGATAGTACTACAGGCACACCATACCTACTTGCCACTTGTTTTAGATTATGTGATATTTTGTGTAGGTATGGCAAAACCACCACCCGGTTTTTGTCAACGGGTGGTGGTCAACGGCTGACTAACGCTGTGTTAGTCAGCCGTCGGTAGCTTTAAGCAAAAAAGAAGTTGCCTTCTTGCGAACATTTGACGGCGACTGAACTGTTTACCCCCTGGTGCCGTTGTCCCCTGTAAAATATTGTGCTTAATCTTTCTTTTCTTCGCTTAATATACTAGAGTTGTGAGTGCGCGCTTGTCTGTGTTCCTTCCTCGTTTGTCCTCGTCTCTTTGTGCGCGATTTTTAACCATGTCAGAATTAGTTCAATGCGCTAAGAAATTTGACATACTATTCAAGTTCAATCCCTAATTGCACTGTCAGAAGTTGATAGCACTAGTAGAGACCACAAGCAGGCATTATGAGGCTGTTTCCTCATAGCTGAAGTCATGCTGTCTTGCACAAGATTAAAAGACATGAAGTAACCATTGAGATATACATACCGTATTTATTAGAACATAGGTAGACTTTTTTTTTTTCAGGGAAATGCTACCCGAAAATATGGGTAGACTCATAATCATGGTCCGGAGCGGCTCGACTAGGTGCCTTAGGAGCGTCAACGCGATGCAGAGTAGTGTCATTTCTCCGACAGGAAGAGAGGTCACCATTCAAAACTATCTGCTGCCGCACCGTTTCATTCCTTTGTTTTGTTTCCTTCTCGGCAGCTGGCGCTGTTTCTCAGCGACGTTTTGCATTTGCTGCTGAGTTACGACAATGCTGGATCGGATGAGTTAGACTGTAGACATCGAGCGATACTGTTTGTTGAGGGTTTGACAACAATAAAAAGCTGATTAGAGCATGGTAGAACCAGCAGGACGCGCTTTTTACTTATTGCGAACCACGACCCAAACACACCAGCGAACCATAGAACAAAGAGCAATTTTCTGAATGTTCCGATTATGGTGGAGCTTATGGCACAGAGTATTGAGATTTAACCGAGCATGCGGCTAATAATGGTGTGCCATGTTTAATGTTTTCTCTGCTCTTCTCTTAAAAAGTGTGGTCGACCTATATATGACTTTTTTTGTTAATCTCGTCGAATTAAATTTTTAGGGGTTTTTCCTTTATTCATGCTCGACCTATTTTCGAATAAATACGGTACATATACTAGCAATTTAGCAAACAATCCTCACAAAAAAAAAAAATCAACGACAAGATGCAAACAGAACATACCTAGTAGGGCCTTTACGATGGTCGGGTCCAGGGCTTCTTTGCCACAATGTCCCTGTGCGCATTACTTTTACGCCCATGGAGGGACTTTTCCTTCCACGAGTCATTTGGGAAAAGTACCTTTAAAAGACTTCGAGCAAATTTGCAGCCAGAAGACTTGGCAGCATTGCGGAGCATTTGGAGAGTCGACGACTCCACCAGTACACCGCATCCAATGTCGGTCTAGTGAAGAAGAGGGAAAGGAAATAATTAAAGTAACACGTCAGCCTAGGATGACAGAGGTGCGCAAACTTTTCACGCACATGATTCATAAAAATTCTGAATGCCATCCCACATACTTTAATAGTGTCAACAAATGTCGATGCTTCATTAGTCTGTTTCATTTCAAACATTGTCTCGCGTGTTTTGCAATATTTTTTTTTTTTTTTTTGAAAAACGGGTGAGGCGGGCACGTAGCCTATGTGCCCCCCCCCCCCCCCCCGAAATCTTTCATTTTGCTGGGGCCTCCTCTCCCCCTCCCCTCATACAGCATTTTGTCATGGGCAAGCCCCCCCCCCCCCCCCAAACGAAATCCTGGCTACGTGCCTGGGGTAAGGTCAGTAGATCAACAGACTCTAAAAAGAGATAAGCGTTTCACAAGGTTTAAGAAAGAAAATTAAACAAAATTTTTGACCCATATAAATGAACTACACACTGCAGAGAGCTGAACCCTCGTGTGAATGTGACGCTAGTGCTGGTGATAAATCTTGGAAGGTTGAAGCAACACGCTACCTGGAACAAGTTAAAAAAAAAACAAAAAAACATGGCTTTCAGTTAGATTTTAATATTTGGAAACTGGCGGAAGGGCATTGTGGGCTCTTGACGCACTTACTTCAGTGCAAACACACGTAAGAAAAAAAAAGGAACTAATAAGGTCTATTTTTTTTTGCATTCGTTTTCACCAAAATAAATATTGTAAGAGCTTCCATCCCTAAACACCGACTTGCATCGTCCTGTGTGCTTCAATTTGTTTCATTTCTTCTTTAGACTCACACAATCTCAGATAGAAATACAAGTGAACTCTGCTTAATGAGACAAGGTCACCCTTCTAATTTTGTTGCTTAATTAGCAAACAACTCATTCAAGATATGAACAATTACTGCAGGCTATAAATGGTAGCTATAATCAAGCTATAAAACAAAAGTTCCAGAGATTATAAAAAAAAATTGTCATACAATTGATTTGATACTAAATGAAAAAAATAAAAAATATAATGCACTTTATTTTTGTTCTTTATGACATAAGAAAATAAGATATATTACAGTAACCACAATCTTTAAGAAAATGGGTTATTAGAGTCTATAATTGATACTAGATAGTCGGAAGAAAATATGCTTATATCAAGTCCTCTAGTTTTCATGACTTATTGAATCGATCACACGATTGCTCTGGAAGCTTCTTAAAATTATTCTGAATTAACCATGTTGAGTTACAAAAGCCAGCCGTTGCAAACCGTAATGTGCAAATGTGGCTTGTATCTGTGGCAAATTTTCTATTTTGTAACCTGCTGCGAAAGTCACGCTGAACTCTGCGACTATACTCAGTGTCGTGAAGCGTAAAGTTTTTCCGGACCTTTATTGATGCACTCAAAACACGGTTTTCTTTTTGTGAACAAGCTAGTGATGTAAGCTTTTTCCCAACCCCACACGTTACCTGTGGAATTGGCCAATAAAATGCGCAATAGTGGAAGCAAATTGAAGCTAGCGCGAGAGCGACGCAGCATAATGCGGAGCCGAGATGTTTGCTACACAGCCACAGTTTGTTTTGACGGACTTAATACCCCCTATAGTTCAATCTCCTCACCAATAGGTTGTAGCTTGGGACACTTTCTGTTGGAGCCTTTACTATATTAGTTCTACAAACAGGAAAGGAGCATTGGCCAGGAGACGAGCGTAGCTTCTGCTGCATAAACGGCAGGCTTTCGACACCACCATGGCGGACAGAAGTGTGTTGTGTGTAAGCCACATTTAAGCTCAATTGCAGCGGAATTTTTGTTCGGGTGAGCCCTTTACGCCAACAAGACAAGTACAAAGAGGGAACAAACAGGATGTCCTGGCATGAAAAACGTGGCTATGCAGTAATTAACACTCATACTGCAAAGGTACGAGAGACCAAAGCTTACCATAGCCGCTGGTACTACAGCTGCTACAGCTGCCTGATCAACTTGCCGCACCTGCTCGGCTTCCTGCGCTCGCAGCATGCGATGAAGCCGCTTCACCATCCCCGTGGCATCTGAAATGATATCAGACATGACTGGAATAGGACATTCTTTAGTTCATAAATCCTACACATAGTGCACCAATCTTATGGGCCGTGGTGCAGGATTTCGTTACGTGGGTAATTTGTTTGCAAGAAACACATTATTTTCACGGTCATGTCACTTTTATTATTATAATGCAATTAAATGCAAAGGTGCAAGCGAGCTGGACAAGAATGACGAAAATAATCCCTGGAGAAGGGGAACAAGAGGGACAAAGGACAAACACAAATCTCCACACACAGCTAGGTGACTGGTGAGCGACCGAAAAATCCGCCTGGTCTGGGCATCGAAACCGGGACCTCTCCATTCCAGGTGGAGCGCTCTACCAACTGAGCTAACCAGGGGTTAGACGTCAGTAGAGCAAACGGGTTTTATCAGCCGCCACCAGTCTAGCACCAACAAGGGTGAAGCTTGCAAATTTAAGGTGCAAGCTTCACCCTTGTTGGTGCTAGACTGGTGGCGGCTGATAAAACCCGTTTGCTCTACTGACGTCTAACCCCTGGTTAGCTCAGTTGGTAGAGCGCTCCACCTGGAATGGAGAGGTCCCGGTTCGATGCCCAGACCAGGCGGATTTTTTCGGTCGCTCACCAGTCACCTAGCTGTGTGTGGAGATTTGTGTTTGTCCTTTGTCCCTCTTGTTCCCCTTCTCCAGGGATTATTTTCGTCACTTTTATGATGCCTTCATGTGCAGCAGACTTTGCATGTCTACCCTCATCACATTGAGGATACTCTCCAAGAATTTGCAAGTGTACCAAAATGTGTCCTCTTCCACACATAAATTTGTTATCAGCACAAAAAATATATATAAAAAAATAAACGTCAATTAGCAAGCAACATATAGGATGTGCACAGAACCCGTGATGAAGAGCCAGAAAAGATTTGCTTGCCGTCATTAATAGGGACGGTAGGGGGTGTAAGGGGGTAACTAACAGCATTTCAGCACATCAGGGGTAACACACAAGGTACAGAAAGAGCTTATTCGTATACAATGTGTGGTATCCTTTACTCCTGGAATTGTGAACCTCTTAAAACCTAATAAAGATCTAAGAACAAGGTACTCAAAGCACAACTTGTAAAAGTATATGTTATCCTCATTTGTTAAGGTGCAATTATTATCACTACTGCATCTTATTTTAAAGAAACAGTAGCAACACTGCAATTACACGAGACCATGCGATTGAATTTTCCCAGATGACTACATTCCAAAGCGTCTGGGGCTGAAATTTGAGCTCTCTGTACACCCAACCCAATACACCAACAAGCAGCAAAAACAAAAAGCAGAAAAAAAAGCATAAGAGCACTGGACAGCCAGTGGTCTAGGAATGGCCAGAAGGTGACAGACGTGTTGATCCTTTTCAGGATTATTTTACAGTGAGTGCGCCATAGCCTATAGTTCGTGAAAGGGGAATTTCCCCTTCCTGGTTTTGCCATGCTCCAGACGCTAGGCCTAGAAAAGAAGGACAAGCCAGGCCTTGGCCCTGGCTTGGTCGTCCTACAGCCAAGGAAAGCGAACGAGTGAGATCTAGGTCATGCAACCACTCAAAATGAACTTTGATGTGCACAAAGAGCACACACAAAGTGGTGAGGAATGCCCATGTAACTAAGTAATTGGTCAACATTGTTTATACAGCGTACATTTAGTCTGCCTGGGTTTGGCGACATTGTTGAACACTGTAGATGAACAATTTTAGCCAGTGCGGTACGACTGCTAGCCTGGGGTCTTTAACAGCATCATGCAGTACTGATTATAAACGCGTGCCGGTACGATGCTCATCCAGATACAAACAGGCAGGAGTGGGGATTGAACCCAGGATCCCTGGGTTCCGCATCGCGAGCTTTCGCTCCGCATGCTCCAAGCTGAGATGCACTAGCCCCCTCGGCCACCGTTCCCCTGAATGCCTGTGGAGAGCGCACACGACTCAGATGAAGGACAAATCTAATGTCACCAGAAGCACTTCATGTTCAGTTGCGGAGCTTGCACTCTGTAGCTGAGCTAGACAATTTGTGGCATGATTCACGCATAGGTAGTCAATCACTAAAAAATTCAAGCATACGAAAAAATTACTTTTTTCGTATGCTTGATTTTTTTGAGTGACTGGTATGTAAATATGTTTTACCGGCTAGCTTAACCTGCAGTATTAACTAATTTGTGGTGCGCACCCTCAGTGCAATGTGAGCCCTACGAGTGGTTGGCTGAGCACCGAGTGTGACCAGGCTCTGCCAGGCTCCACCAGAGAGCCACACGAGACACTTCCGTTACTTTGAAGGCTCGTCAAAGGCTCATGCCATAAATTCTGCGGCTCATGCACCAAGCACTAGTAAGCTCCACAACTGAGCACGAAGCTCTAGTGGCGTTCAGAGGGCTCCCAGCGCTCGCCGCTTGCACTAGGCCACCATATTGCAGTCACTGAATCCAGTGCCAAGAGAAGGATCTGAAGCGGACCTAGGGATCTTAGTGTCCTGGGAACTTTCAGTGGCTATAATTAGATAAGAGAAAATAAAAATGAAAGACACTTATGCTTTTCTGTAATGCGAAACTAGAGCGCAGCTCTTGGGGTCTTTCGATTTTGCAATATACCATGGCAAAGGATTTGAGAGAGAAATATATGTTTACAAATATAGACCACTCTTTTTGGGGGTGGGCAAGAGAGGAGGAGGGTATGGTGGGGGCCCTGTTTGGGGGCGGTAGTGATGCCAACGCCGACACCGCTATATGCGGGAACGGGCACCTAGAAGCTGCACTATAAAAGATTAAGGAACTGGGTGTTTGGTGCAGAGATAGTGCGTATCGGTCGTCGTATGCAACAGTGCGCCCTACGTCTGCTCAGCGGGATTAGCACAGACGTAGCGAGTGCCAAAGGTGCAGCCTGCAGCCCGTTGTCTGCTACTGGAGCTTACTGCACGTGTGCCAAGCTCCCCTCAACCCAGCAAGCATAATGGCATGGAATGCCTTGTGTCAAAATGCCCCTTACCCTCAACAGCAGATAGCACTGTACAGAGCAGCCCATTTTTGGAGGGAAGACACGACAGCATGGCTGGCACCCCACGCCATGATGGTTGCCGAGGTGAGGGGCAGCCTGGTGCAGGCACAACAAGTTCCAGTAGCAGGCAACAGGCCGCACGCAGCACCCCTGGCACTCACTGCGTCTGTGCTGAGCAGCTGTGGGGTCTGGCAGCCGGCGCTGCACGGAGTGCTGGCCACAAGCTGGCTACTTGTTTGCATGTTCCTCTAACAGTGGTTCGTACCGTACATACCAATAACTGCTTCTAGCTCTTGGACAGCATGCTGAAGTCTCTCGTTTTCCATTCGGAGGGCAGCATTTTCCTCCTGGAGGGTTGCGTTTCCCTTCTTGAGGGCAGCGTTGTCTGCCTGGAGCACCTCCATCTGCACAGTGGTGACGACGCTATTTCTTTGGGTTTGCATACCTTATTCTAAAACTACCTGCCATGGTGCCTGAATACCTTCTCTGACTGGTGTGTTTACTGTCCTGCATTGCCTGTGCATCAAGTGGTCCTGAAGTTGCAACAAATTATGTCACGAAAGACTGCTGGACATTTGGTTGGACATTTCGGCCGTGGCGGTTGGTTGTAGAGATGCTGGTGATAAAGCGAGCAGACGCTAGGATTGCTGCTTGGGACTGCTGTGGGATCCACAGACTCCAGAGATAGCTACAGTAGAACAAGCGCCTGCCAGCCCCACCTCTGCTGCTGCAACACCGCCAGGATTGCGGCTGGCTACTAATGCACCAGTGATAATGTAATTAAGAGGACAACAGGAGACCACAAATAGGAATGTGGAAAACACACCACTTGGAGACGTACTCAGGCGCAACATTGACAGAAAAAGCTGCACTAATGAAGAATTACTCAGGTGCAAATAAACAGTGTAAATGGCGGTAAAAATTTACGATGATGGTCGCAAACTGCTTACAGGGAATTCAGATATTTTCTAAAACCACCCTGTCGCAACTTCTTATTTAGTCACACAACATGAGAAAGCAGGGCATTGCCCTAATAAAATGGAACTCACAGGTGTCCGCTGGGACGATGAAGTGTCTGCCTGGTCAGCAAGCCGGGTTCTCTTCTTTTCAAGAGAACTGTGCTGTCCTACGGGGTAAAAAGGATGACTGAAATAAATCTTGCACCAATTTGGCATGTCAAATGATTACTGTAAGCGACTTTGTTTTCGTGGGCTCAATTTTTCGTGAATCTGGCGAACTGCCGGATCCAGGAATATTTATTGAGAACAAAATTCCACAAATGGGAATGATATGCAATGTATTAATAGCTAAAGGGCGACATATTCCCCTCTCCCATTTGCTGTGATATTGCTCAAGTCGTGAAATTGGCAAAAAGTAGGTCCTCGGGAAACTTCAGTCGTTTAGAGTATGTATACGCAAAGACATGTCAGTGACCAAAATGCGAACAGTCTCCTGTTTTTAGCACAATTTTATGCTTACTGCAAAGGAGTTGCCTGCACTGCTACGAATGTCTTCTTTTTGTCATTCTCCCCAGTTATTAAAGTGGCAGGAAATGGTTCCACCACGAAGCGAGCTTTCACATATTTACTACTCATGCTCTACAGGGAACCAACCCCATCCTTCAGGGGCTAGGACATCCCAGTGAGCTGTTAGTTCAATACTGGGCAGTTTGATAAATGGTGAATTTGTGCAGTCGGGGACAAAAGTCTCCAGGACATGCGAGGTGCGACTGAAACGCATTGCTCTGCCATCGGCCGGCGGGTCGCCTGGTTTCGAGATCACAGAAAAGCGCATGCGCGTCCTACTGTGCCTGCAAGCATGTGCGCTTTCCCGCTCTTCTGCGGCAGGCGCCTAACTCGGAATCGGGTGCGTGGTACCGCCTCGGAGATAGCGCTTACTGACATGGCACCTATAAAGTCATGGCAGCTCAACTGAGCGATAAGCTCAACTGGTTACAAAGCAAGGTGTGCTGACACGCCGAAATGCGGCGCAATGCCCCAGGCAGTATCTCGAGTTTCGGAATGTGTAGCAGACGCTCGCCAGCCGCCAGCGCTATCTTTGAGGCGGTACCACGCGCCCGATTCCGAGTTAGGCGCTGCGCCGCAGAAGAGCGGGAAAACACACATGTTGGCATGCACAGTAGGACGGGCATGCGCTTTTGTGTGATCTCGAAACCAGGCGACCCGCCGACAGATGGCAGAGCAATGCGTTTCAGCCGCAGCTCGCATGTCCTGGGGACTTTTGTCCCCGACTGTACTTTGTACCAACACCCGAAGGCAGAAATTTAATCGGCCATCCCGTAGATTCACTTTAAAAAGCTGGGAGTGCGGATAAAAGCTCTGCTTCCACACCGAATGCAAAACGGGTCTGTTCCAATAGCGCAACTCACAAAGCGCAACCATGCTTGACGTGCTGCAAGTGGGATTTTTACTGCTCCAGTTGTCACTCTGCTGCTAGAGCTCGTATGGCCGACGACTGTAGTCATGGCTAAAAGAAATAGGAACACGCAGAGCGCCTGCTGTCTGGAGCCTCCAGGACCTTCTAGCAGCATTTCTAGCAGGTTCAGCAAGACAAAGGGTGCTTCGTGCCATGTTATGAACCCCGCCTTTGGTTTAATCTGGGCGATGCCGCATCCGCCCCTTTGGTGGATGGTGAGACTTCATAATTTTTGTTCCTCATAAACAAAGGCAACCATGTTTCCAACGATTATGTGGGAAAGGGGGCACAAAATTGCCCCCCCCCCTTTCTCGGGGGCAATTCGACATGGGTGGACCCGCCGGTGCACAAGGAAGAATGGGAGAATGGTATCCTTACAAATTTTCCGCCCCCCCCCCCTCACTCACACACACACACGAAACGGAGTTCTGGATCCGCCCCTGACACCACATGACTTCGTAGAAGAAAAATCAGCGGAGCCCAGAATAGCCACGCACCGAAACCTGCGCCCCCGGAAAGACCGCGTACCGAAACGTCCCGTTCCCGTCACTTGTATGTTTTGAAAGCAGGAAATGACAACGCAATCTTGGAGAAATGTTATTGATGGCAATGGACAACCCTTGTCGAACTCTCTTGCTGCGGACTTCGAAACGAAGGTTCTCCGAGCAATGGTGGTCGTGTCATTCAACACCGGCGACAGATAATGCAGTTTTCCGATGAAATAACATTAAGCGGTGCACAAAATATTAGAGGACATTAGCGAAGTAAGTGGAAAACCACGTGCATGTGGATTCACTCACCTGCTTCGATCAACACCGCCTCTGCAGGCGGCTCTTCCGCGCTCCATCTCACCAAGACAACAGAGCCCCGCAGGTCCTTGATGGCGCTGGGCTCCGCCATCAGACGTAGCCCTAGCTCTGTGTCCACAAGGACACGTGTAGGGTACACATCCCATTTCTCCTCCGATAGCCATCGGACTAAAATATGTGACATGTCTTCTCCAAGGCAGGGCCCTTTTCGAATGCACGCCTGCACTACGAACAGTAACGTTGCGTTGACGACGCTGACCTCGAAAAGGGGAACGCCCACATTGTTGCCAGCAGAGGCATAGACATTCGCTGTTTTAAACGATGGGGAATTATATTCACACATATGTTTCGGTTTATTAAAATAAGTTTTACATTATTAAGCATAAAAGAATTGTTAGTAATGAAATATACCGAACTATAAAGTTAGCCAATTATTATTCAAGCCAGTGAGTAGGTAGTTAATATCCAATCCAGTGACTGACCGCGAATTTGTGCGCTTCGATCCGGTTCGGTAGGTTTTGTTTGGTGATCCACGACGGTTTGGTGTCCGTGTGCGATACCGCTCGTTAATCGGTTTCGATCGTGTTGACTACAGCGTAGTGGCGTAGTGTTGGTACATCACTGACATCACTGTGACATCCCTATCTTCTGTTTTTGATCGTGGACGCCTGTATATGAGGTTGAGCGCAGCATGGGGAAAAGACGGCCGTATAAGCAGTACCTGTGGGACCCTTCTTCCGAAGTGCCCACCCGCACGAAGCATCGACTTCGGAAAGAAGCAGAAAAAAGGAAACGGGAAGCGCTCACATCCAGTGACAGCGAACTCTCCGACTCGGAGCTGAGTCCTGACATGCCACAAGTGGAAAGTCCGGGGAGCGCATCGATGACCGTTCTGGACGAAGAAAATGCAAGTGTAGCCTCAACGTCTGCTCAAAGAAGCGTAGATGAACGTTTCACGGAAGATCCAATGTCGGACTCGCCCTCGTCCGAAGGCGAAGACGACCCCCCGAGTTCAGAAGAGGCAGGGGCCAAAAGGGAAACGGTAATATACCTCGCTTTTCACATTCAGTTAAGCTGTACGCATTACGTCGTGCACCCCGACTGGAAAGGGCTATACGCACTACCCGAAACTCGTATAAAACGAATGCCTACAACGAACTGACGACGCGGTGGCGTAGCTTCGTGGTAAGGTGTCTGCTTCGTAAGCAGCGGTCCCCCATTCGATCAAGTTCAAAGCCCTGTCTAAACTTTTTTTTTTCTAGAACATTTACATTTGTTGAGCACTTGGCAATATTTACATTATAATGCAATTACATGCAAAGGTGCAAGTAAGCTGGACAAGAATGACGAAAATAATCCCTGGAGAAGGGGAACAAGAGGAACAAAGGACAAACACAAATCTCCAAACACAGCTAGGTGACTGGTGAGCGACCGAAAAATCCGCCTGGTCATTCTTGTCCAGCTCGCTTGCACCTTTGCATTTAATTGCATTATAATCATAACCTTAAATTGCAAGCTTCACCCTTGTTGGTGTTAGACTGGTGGCAGCTGACAAAACCCGTTTGCTCTACTGATGTCTAACCCCTGGTGAGCTCAGTTGGTAGAGTGCTCCACCTGTAATGGAGAGGTCCGGGGTTCGATACTCGGACCAGGCAGATTTTTTCGGTCGCTCACCAGTCACCTAGCTGTGTTTGGAGATTTGTGTTTGTCCTTTGTCCCTCTTGTTCGTTTCTCCAGGGACTATTTTCGTCAATATTTACATTTCTTTTTTACAATTAACATTAAAAAAAACAGAAAACGAATGTTGAAGAAATTTTGCTGAACTAAATGGTATGGGACTCCCTTTCCAGAGGTACGATCGGGGACAGCGGGCCTCGGGATACCGGCTGGACGCCGCGCAGCGGCGTGTACGGGGAGGGAGGGGAGGGGCCATGTGGGTTAATAGTTTTGTAATTAGCAGCCGCACACTGTCGCCGCGACGCGGCGTGAACGCAGGCGAGGGGCTGGCTTAGCACGCCCCCCAGTGATACACACGCCATCCGAAAAGGGTGACCCAAATGGCGTGAGCTCTCCACGTAGTGCATATAACCATTTCCGGTTGAGGTGCACTATGTTGTGCGTATAGCTTTACTCTTTTCACCTTGGGTAACGCCATACGAACTACGTCGTGCAGCCTCAACTCTGTGTACAGAAATCTCGACGTGAAATGTAGCCATGCTTCAGGTCTTAAATCATAACATAAGGGGCAAAACCTGGAACTTGCTTTGTGCTCTTTAAAGGGATGGTGACCCGAAATTTGGATTTAAAAAGAAAACAATGCAGGAGTGTAGGCAGGACGCTACAATCCCTACAACACTACTCGTAAGGCAATATCTCGGATAGACGGCCGTATTTTTGGAAAAAGAGCTCGAGATTGAGCGAGGCCGACGAGGCGCGTGACTTCAAGATATCAAGATGTCTCGTTTCCTCCTCTCTTCGCTTTGCCCCTCAAGGCAGCGAGGCGGAGAAGACGTGAGGCCGTTCCCTCTTCTTCTCGGAGAAACAAGACGTAAACATGTCTGTCAAGTGCGCCTCCTTTTTTTTTTTAAATACGGTCATCCGTTTGAGATATTGCTGTATGAGTGATGTTTTGGTGTTTGTAGCATCCCGTTGCACGCTTTTGCCGCCGTGTTGTGTGGAATTCAGATTTCGGTGCAGCATCCCTTTGACTCAAAATGAACAACGCTACAGTGTTCTTGGCCCTGCAAAGAACTTTTTTTTTTTTCTTTCAACCCTAAACTCAGAGGTGCACATGTTTTGTAGATTGATGTCTTTCTAATTCATCTACACAATTCACAGGATGAACCACTGTATCAAGGAGCCAAGCTGACGAGAGCAGAGAGTCTCATAATGGTGATGAGCCACAGCCTGCGGTACGACTCTTCCAAGGAATCAACCGAGAGCCTTCTGAAGCTTGTGGACTCCCATCTTCCGGAGGGAACAGTTTTTCCCAGGTCTAAGTTTTTATTTTTTAAGCATTTTGCTGGGGACGAAGCCAGTAAGGCAATGTATTTATACTGCCCCAAATGCGTGTGTAATCTGGGGAAGGTGACTGCATCTCTCTTAGAAGTAACATGCTCAGTGTGTAGCGCTGTTTATAGAGCAGATGAGCTTGTGTCGAAGGGTGCTTATTTTGTTTCTTTGGACATCAAGTCCCAGGTTCGGGACATTTTATTAAGTGGGAACCTGAGCACTCCAGGGACGTTGGAGTATGATGTGGAGGACATCACGCAAAGCTCTGCCTACCACAGCCTTCCGCTGAAAGAGGGGGATCTCAGCGTAACATGGAACACCGATGGTGTTCCACTTTTTGAGTCTTCGAATTACAGCATTTGGCCTTTGCTTCTGCAAGTGAATGAGCTGCCATTTCACGAACGCGTGCAGAACCTGCTGCTAGCAGGTTTGTGGTTTGGCCCTAAGAAGCCAGACATGAACTGTTTTTTGGAGCCATTTGTGGAGGTTATGAATGAGCTGTCTTCTGTGGGTGTTGATTGGACTGATGCTTCTGGCACACAGAAGGTATCTAGAGTGTTTCCAGGGCCATGTACAGTAGATACTGTTGCACGCTGTATGCTCATGAATATGACTCAGTTTAATGGGGCATTTGGGTGCGCATGGTGTGAGGCCAAAGGAGAGGTCGTGGAGAAAGGTCGAGGCCATGTAAGAGTGTACCCTGCGACCGTTGGCACAGCACGGTCTCATGAGTCATTTCTCCATCATTCTGAGAAGGCAGAGGAGCAAGGTACACCAAGCCATGGTGTTAAAGGCGCAAGCATTCTTTTCGGATTGGCATTTTTCAACTTCGCCTCAGGTTTCGTTGTTGATTACATGCACGCTGTGTGCTCCGGGTTTGTGAGATCCACGGCCTTTATGTGGTTCAAAGGTCGGAGTGGGCAGCACTACCACCTCGGTAGTTTCATGTCTGAAATAGACATGAAACTAAAAGCGCTGCAGCCAATCTGGGAGATCTCCCGACTTCCCAGATCTCTGAAGGACATGAAGTTCTGGAAGTCGTCGGAATGGCGCAGCTGGATGCTTTTTTATTCTCCTGTGGTCCTGAAGGGGTTCCTCCCGAAAAAGTACTTCGACAACTGGCTGAAGTTTGTACGTATTATGCACTTTTTGTTAAGCCGCTCAGTTCCACTTGACAGCCTTCCACAGGTGAAAAGAGCAATGACCGCATTTCTCAAAGAGTTTGAGGAACTCTATGGCCAAGTCAACATGACTTATAACACACACTTACTCCTCCACTTGATAGATAGTGTGAGACTGTGGGGACCCCTCTGGGGGTACTCTGCATATCCCTTCGAGTCAATGAATGGGAAACTTGTACGACTTGTCAACGGAACAAGATATGTTCAGTGTCAGATTATTGATAAGTTTTCAATAATCCGAAGTCTTCCCAAACTGTGGGCTGTCGCCTCCAACCGCAGTGCCGATGACCAGATCGCGGTACTGCTCAGGTCACTGATGAAAGGCTACAACTTGAGGAAGCATGTAATAAAGAATGGTGCCGTAACCTTCCAAGGAAAGGGTCAACCGGAAGGAGACAAAGTTCTTTTCAAAAAGGTTAGAATTGGTGCCTTCACATACTGTGTCAAAGCACTTGACAAGTCCCGTAGAAAGAATTCGTATGTGTTTGTAGGGGGCATATTCGGGCAACTAGTTGCCATTGTCGCTTGGTGCGAGCGGGGGCACACGTCATGTAGCTGTGTCAAGAATGTGACCCTGCGTTTACAACAACTGAAAGTAAAGGACTCTGTTCTCAGCTCTTTTGGAGCTCTTTCTCTAGTACAGTTCGTTGAAGTGCAACACACAAATGCAATAATCGAAAAGGATGCGGCATCTGTTCAGAAGTGCATAGTTCTTTGCGATTCTCCTCGCACCTGTTTGTGCGTTGTGAATGATACCTATGTGCTTGAGTCTGTCTGAATGCTTGCAGTGTGTTAAGGATAGAACACGCGTGTTGATAATGGGCTTTATACTTTGAGGAAGGAGCATAAAAAGAGATGGATAACAAAAGGCGCGAGGTGCACCTAAGAACTTCTTATGAGTTGTGAATGCGAAAGCACGTACGCCGCTCTTAGTTCCTTTGCTTGGTCTGCGGCGTACGGCGCGCTGACCTTGGGCGTGGAGGGTGGAGCCGCTGCCTCGCGGACACGCAGCGCCATTAGGTGAGCGATTGTTGAAACTGACGCGCAGCGTCCAAAGGGAGCCTCGTCGACGCGCGCCAGCCAATGGACTGAAGCTGAAAATACATCAGGTTTACTTTGCTTTTTTGGTATCGGGAAAACTAGGTGCCGTGTCTAGGCTTTTCGCATGGTTTCGTAGCTGGTAGCTAGCTTTACTTGGAGAAAGGATTTAATGTGCCATTTTCGCGCTTCAAACTGAAGACGTCGGCTCGCTCCATGAGACAGTTAATGCTTTTGCATTAACACTTCCCTTTCTGTGCTCCTTCCTTAAAGTGTGAATCTCATTGCCGATCCACCTGTCCTGTTCTTAAAGAAGCCATTACACAAAAATTAGTTAACTCAGGTCACTCTTGATATGAAACCCTGACAGGTTACTCAATATACACACCAACTTTTAGAATTTTTGGAGCTTTGCTATTTCAAGCAATTAATTTTTTAATGTCACTCATTTTGCATCTGGAGACCAGGCAACATTGTCACAATTCTGACAAAGCCTGCCCACAGCAGCCGCATCATGGCGCTTATGAACCACGTGGTTCATGGTTCATGGGCGCCATGGTTCACCGGTTAAATCATCCTCTCTAATTCCAGGCTTCCATTTGTTGCTTTGGCTAGTAAATGCCGCAATGTAACTTCTTTTCACCACATAGGCGAGCAAAGCAAAGCAAGTTAGGTCGCAGTGTATACTTCTCAGCGAAGCATTGTACGGCGACACTGTTTTGGGCTGTTAGAGGGATGGTTAACCGAAATTTGGATTTCAAAAAACAATGCAGGAAATGTAGGCGGGACGCTACAATCCCTACAACACTACTTGTGAAGGGATATCTCGAATGGACGGCCACATTTTTGGGAAAAGAGGTCGAGATTGAACCAGGCCGACGAGGCGCGTGACGTCAAGATACCTAGTTTCCTCCTCTCTTCGCTTCGCCCCCTCAAGGCGGCGAGGTGGAGAAGACGGGAGGCCGTTCCCTCTCCTTCTTGGAAAAACATGACGTAAACATTTCTGTCAAATGCGCCTCCTTTTTTTGAAAAATATGGTCATCCGTTCAAGATATTGCTGTACGAGGGATGTTTTGGTGTTCTTAGCATCCTGTTGCACGCTTTTGCCGCGTGTTTTGTGGAATCCAGATTTCGGTTCGGCATCCCTTTAATGATAAATTTGGCAAGTGAATCGCGGCTGCGACTCGAGGCCTTTCATGTCAACAGCTGCAGGATGCGAGTGCAACGCTTTGAGCGATTCGGCTCTGCGTGCATGCTTGTGAGTGAAAGCAAAGTTAAAAAAGACGCTCAGCCTTTCCACTCTCGTGAAGAAGGAAGACCAGCGGAGCTGTATTCGATACACTGTGTGCTTCTTCTTCGTCGTCGTCTGTTTTTCGCGCTGTTTCCTATAATGAATTCCCACCAACGCGCCCAACTATCCATACTTCTATTATAGCTGGAAAGGTTGCCGCCATCTACGAGCGACGGCGGAAACCATACTGGTTGTGTGTTTGCTTTGCCGCTGTCGCTTATATATGGCGGTAGCTGTCCAGGTAGGTTTGTGTCGACATACACGGACACGATCCTGGGGAACCTAGCCCTTAACAGCTCCGCTGTAAAACATGTTCAAGCATGTTGCTCGTCGCAGTAGGGAAATGGTCAGCCTTGCCGAGTCAGTTTCGCTCGAGCCTGCTGTCACGTCGGCACCTTCATACTCGCTTTTTTTCTGCTTTCCCGACGCTCCGTCTTTCATTTGTTTCTGGCACAAGTTCTCCACATTAAACCATTAAACTTTCAGTTTCTTAGTGATCTTTGCCACCTCTTCGCCTGCCATTTGAGACAATATTACCTCCCCCCTCCCTGAAATGCGGCTCTTTACAAATTAACAATTTTGCTTGCCGCTCTTGGGCAGTGTCAGTTTTGCCATCCCTGATCTTCTATGACGAATTGACCCAGGCTCTACCTAGGCAGCTGTGGTATTGATTATCCATGGCCCTGGAAACACTTACTAGCTTTGTGCCCTCTTTTTTTTACCACTCAGTCAAACTTCCCACATTGACATTGTTTTGCCGTTGCGCATGAATATAGTCATTACTGTTCTTTTGTTTTTGTTTCTTTTTGTTCTGGTTTTTTCACTTATCACGATGGTGCCACATGCAGTGTCGGTCCTTCTCCACTCGCACTCACCTCAAGAACCATATAAAAGAAGTAATTCCTTGCCATTACTTTTTTTTTCTTTTACATAGTGACCGTATAGTTATATGCATTTACAATGAGTTAGGATTTAGATTGTATCAAAATGGAACACATTTTAAATAAAAAAACATTAGTTTTTTTCTCTGACACCCAAATCTTGTAAGAACTACTTTGTGCAGCTTATGCACTTTGTGTGAAATGATATTTTTTTGAGGCAATGATGATAATATGCACTGCAATGCACCTATTGCCAATCTGGGTTTTGGGTTAGCTAATCTCTTTTGAAGTCGTGTGGAAGTGTGAGTAGGCAACCAACCATCTCGGTAAACTGGAGATGTTCATATATTGGTTTACAACCAACGGTTTATAGTATTAGCTACGAAGAGAGCCAACGTGACTTTTATTGGATAGTGTAAATGCATAGGAGTGTTGGATTGAGAGTATATTTGTGTACCCTGTTTATAAATGATTCCAAAGAGCATCTTCTGTCTTGCCACAAGTCGCAAAACATGTCGTGGCTTAGATATTCACATCATTTTCCTTCTTTTGAAAGAGATTGTTAGATGACATTAGGAAGGTTACAGTGCAAATTGACATGTGACAGTTCTGCTGTTTTATAGACCAACTTGTATCTCTGACATCATGTCGAGGCAGGCGCACTGACTGTTGGAGCATGTACATGGGGATCTTTCACTCTTCAAAAACAAGTTCTTGCACAAGCACAGTGCCCACAGCTCCTGTGGGCAAATGCGTACATGTTTATAAACAATGATTTAGTGTATATACAGGTGTGTTTAATTATTAATAGATTGCATGTTGACTATCAAGAGACAGCTTCTGCATAGAAACACTAATTCATCTTCACGTAAAGGTTGACAAGTTTCCTGTGGCTGCCAAGCGTGATTTCCTTGTTAATAATCCTGTGTGCACCTAATGCATAAAATAAATTTGCAATGGGCACATTTGCACCAGACATTGAAATTGTTACCTAAGAGATGGAGTGTCCATTGCAACAATGTTCCGTCGTATCTCCATGTGCATGCAACTAGTACAGCAATTTTCATACTATGTTGTATTTTGTGTTGCACCATATAGTGATGCGGCATTATCCTGAGCAACAATTTGCCTTGTGAATAAAGGATCACTATTTGTTCTTGACTTTTGTTGCATTGTATCATGGTACTTTTTTTAATAGTACCTGTTGATAAAACTGAGAAGTATGGTTTTATATTTCATAGTTTTGTATAACTGTGCACACTCAGAATGGAGTTTGTAGGAAGGTTAATTAAAGCCGCTGCGAAATTTCACTTCTGCTAATTACAGTAAGCATACTGAAGACAAAAATCTAGGAACAAAACATGTTTACATCTCTATGCAGATTGTGTCACCAGTGTTCCATTTCAAACTCTGAATAGCATGCAGAGTGTGTGATGCTTTCTGAATTTTTACGGAACTACTCTAGTAGGTCATCAATCTATATATAGTTCTGGCACATGCATATGTTCAAGCCGTACACGATGAAATGTAGCAGTGAGATGCATTTGCAAGTAGAGTATTCGGTGTCACAGTCTAAAAGGCTAAGGTGGAAATGTAATGGTTGCATTTAGCACTGGACATCTTGTGAAGTCCCCAAAAAGTGATGTTGAAAGATCATGATGTAGAATACCCGAGACTGTATTAAAAGCTGGGAAACTTGGTCGAAGAAAGAATACAGGGGAAAAGAAACCTTCTTTTCCCCTGTCTTTTTCTTCGACCAAGTTTCCCAGCTTTTAATACAGTCTCGGGTATTCTACATCATGATCAACATCCACCAGTTTGTGAGACATACTTTTCCCCTGTCTTTTTCTCTGACCAAGTTTCCCAGCTTTTACCACAGCCTTGGGTATTCTGCATCAAGATCAACATCCATTAGCGCGCCTGCGCACTCTCTGTTTTTTCATGTTGAAAGAGGAGGTGCAAGGAAAGGGGGGGGAGAGAGAGGATAAAATTTGGATTTTGCAAACTTCTAGTGGGAAGCTCCTGACTTCTATATTCTACTGCACCATGTGCACCATGTTATAGTTAGGGCCAAGCATGCAAGCGGATATGACATACTTTAAAAAGAGTCACAAAAATCAGTTTGATGTACTGTGACACTACAATGTATGATGCAGGCACAGGAGGTGGATTTCGTTTGTAAAATAAGTTATAAATAAAAATGCGAAGTGTTTAGTGTTACGTCCGGCATAACCCAAAACAAAATTAAAAAAACAAAATTAAGGTTACTTTGGAGCTAAACTTGATGCAACTTTAATGAAGCATTCAGAGTTACAATCGATAGGATCCAAAGTTATTGCTTCGTGGCCGAGAGGACTGCAGTCTATCATGTATTTACGTCCTTGCGGTGGTGTTTTCAATTCCTGAGGCATTTTTTTTAGTACATTTAAAATTAAACTATGCTCACGTAAAAAAAATTGAAGTGACGTTCTAGTTAACCCCGACGTAACTTTATTACAACATTCCGAGTTACAATGTAATCAATAATAATTGCTTCATTACTATGCTTCAATACAACTCAAAACAACCCCTCAGCTACCTTATGTTTTGTGGTCGAGGAGATCGGAACTGGTATCGACACTTGCGGTCATGCGTGCGGTTCCTGTAAGCATCTTTTTTGGCACGCTTGCTCCGAACGTTGCTTACGATGTTGTTTACGGAACATAGAAACGCATTTCAGTATTTACGGGCGAGAAAGAGAGGTGAGGGGGAATCAGCTTAATGCGTTTCAGCGGTCCGTCCGGACTTAACGCTAGGCACAGCGAACACTATGTTATGTCGGACGTAACTTTAATTTTATTTTTGTTACGTTAGACATTACGTCCGATGTAACAAAAATGCACTGCTATGCACTGCCATAAGAATAAAAAAGTTTCCTATATACAGATGTCGAGTTGAAGCCATTTTTAAACGTATGTTAAGAGGGTTGTGCTTGCAGAATGTTTTATTAAATAGACACAGGAAAGGGAATGAAAAAGGTCATTTGACTTTGTCATCCGATTCTGAAAAATAAAAATCCTAGATTAAACGAAAAAGAAGTACAAAGCAACTTCTTATAATTTTTAGAACTCTTACAAATATGTCAACAGGGAAAAACCTGTAGAAAATGTCTTTTCCCTTTCAATATTTTCAAAAAATGGGACTTGTTATTCTTCAAAAATTTCTTCCAAATAAAAAAAAATTCCTCAATTTTTTTTAATAGAATAGTAAAAAAAACAAAATAATTTTTTTTCTCTTTTATAAAATAATAAAAAAATAATGTCGATAATTTTTTTAACTTTTTTTTTAAAAACAACTTACAAAAAAAACGTCATTACAACTTATTTTTAATTTTTTTATACATGAGTCAACAAAAATTTTATTAGTTTTTTCCTTTTGAATTTTTTTGGAAAATAACCTACAGAAAAACGTCATTACAACTTCTTTTAATTTTTTTATAAATAAGTCTACAAAAAAATTTCAATATTTTTTCCTTTTGAATTTTTTTAGAAAATAACCTATAGAAAAACGTCATTGCAATTTCTTTTTAATTTTTGTATAAATAAGTCTACAAAAAAAAGTCGTTATTTTTTCTTTTGAAAGTCTTTTGACAATAATCAAAAGAAAGTGCGTTTATAAAGAAATTCAATAGGATCCCGGAAAGTCAATAAGAAGTCTAAAGAAATTAAAAAGAATGTTGAGACCTGTTTTTGTAAGGGAGGCCAAGCAGAGCGCACGCAGCCGCCGGGAACAATGCGAGGAGAGAAAGAGAGGAGGGGCCATTAAACTTCCACGAGTATTTCTGAGACGTCTGCCCTTTTCAGAGCGCGCTCGCGCGCGGGGTGCGCGTTTATATTTTGTTTACCACTAAGCTGACAGTGCGGTAGTGACTATACCGCTTGCCGGACCAATGAACCACTTCCTTTTCAACACCTGAACCCGCTCTTCACGCGTAGGTATGGGCCAGAGCGTGATCACGTGGCGAAAGAAAAGAGACGTGATTGGTCCGACGAGCACGTACTTACTATCGGGTTAGATATGATGGCTCAGCTGACAGTGCGGTGGAAGCTACGGGCTCGCAGTCACGCGTGCGCGAGTTTCGCCACGTGATCACGCTCTCGCCCTTATTCACGCGGAAGGATCGTGGTCAGGTGACGAAAGGGAGGCGAAGGATTGGTCCGGCTAGTGCGCATCTCCCGCCGCAATGTCGGCAGGGGGAAACTGAGCACTGCACGCTGCTAGCATTTTCACCGCCGGTCTGTTTCAGCGGTGCTCGAGCGTGTATATCTGTTTCTGTGCGTGTATATGTGCATGCGTGCGTGTGCGCGCGTGCACGTTTGCGTACGTGTGTGTATGTGCGTCGTGTGTGTGCGCGGGAGCTTGTATCTGTGTGCTTGCGCGTGCATGCGCGCGCACGCGCGTGTGTTTGTGCGTGTGTTTCTGTGCGTCTGTGGGGGCGTGTGGCTGTTCCCGTCAATAGACCCAATTGCTGTCTTACCAAGCAGAGGAGAATGCAGGAAATGTTGTTCCACGCGCCGCACGTGCTGGACTCAACAGTAGTAACTTTTCTAAAGCAAATGCCTAAAACAAATTACATCTTGCACTTACGTTCGTCAACGCTTTACTTTGGTTATTTACTTCGAATCTCTATTATGGGGAAGGCGTGCGCGTGTGGCGCGTTGAACACCAACTCATGCATTCTCCTTGATGCTTAAGTAATTTAGCAATAGGTCTATCTAGCGATTGCTAAATTACTCAAGCATCAAGAAGCATGCAGGGGACGGAGTTACACGCGCCGCGCTCGCTCGCCTTACCTGTACTAAAGATTTTAAAGAAATCATAACAAAAAGGCGTTTGCGAACGCACGTGCGCACTGCCCCTTGTTTTAGACCTTTGCTTCAAGAAAGAAATGGTACTGCCAACGCCGGAACGCACAGCGAGTGTAACTACCTTCCCTGCATGCTTCTTGATGCTTGGGTAATTTAGTAGTAGGTCGATGGACCTATCGCCAAATTTTCTAAGCATCGAAGAGAATGCTGGGAATGCAGGTACACGCGCAGCGTGCGCTCGCCTTCCCGTATAAAAAATTCGAAGTAAATAACCAAAATAAGGCGTTGACGAACGCGCGCCCAAGATGCCATTTGTTTTAGGCTTTTGCTTTAGAACAGTTACCTCTGCAGACGCCAACCCGCACGGCGCGTGGAACTACACTCGCAGCATACTCCTTGGTGCTTGGGTAATTTAGCAAAAGGTCTATTAAGGCTCTCTCGAGTTAGCTCTCGCCCGGTCGCATTGGAGACCCGCAAGCTGTTGGTTCCAAAGCGTTCCGGTGAACAAGCGCATTCAGGGTCAACTGAGGGTATAGCGTCCCCCTGCAGCGACAAACGGGAAACGTGTCATCACATACACGTCAAATATACGTTTTAGCAATACGTATTTTCGCGATTGAGCGTCATCAACCAGTCACAAGAGAATGCGTTTGCGAAACCAAGGGATACTGGCGTAGATCGCGCGGATAACCAACTTTCATAGTGACAGCACAATAGGCGTTTTCTCGCTCAAATGAGGTTGGGACGGTAAGCAAGCAGCGCGAGTCTGCGCAGCGTGCGTGCGCACTATTTCTGCCACCACAATAATATCGTTAATGGGCAGTGCGCGTCTCCGTGTTTCTATGGACGAGGAGCTATAACGATGCGGTGCGCTTTCTCCAGCTTGTTTCCCCACAGTTCGCTGTTTACCCAACATAAGGCTTCGAGACTGGATTCTTTACGGGCTCGATTGAGCGCGCGGCGCAGGTTGGGCATGATTCAGCGTTTGGCTAGCGCTCGTGTTCAGCCGGTGCTTCACTGATTGAACGCCAGTCACGGTCAAGCAAGCGAATGTTTTGTGTTTGTTGCTCACATAGCCGAAGTTAACCCCTGGAGTCGTGACCGTTTGATCTCCTGCCCAATACGTTCGTCCATGCCAGTGTTGGCGGTAATGCGAAACAGGTAACGGCGTTCCTTAAGTAACGCGCTTACGTTACTTATCTCGAGAAACTGGTAACGTAGTTACATTACCAGTCACATGTTCTTCCCAAAACATAAAAATACGCTTCAATTTTTTTCATGTCTTTAGGCACCAGGTCCTATGAATTCTACAGTACCACATACCTTCAGAATTTTGCCTCTTTCTTATCGTCGCCAACGCTTCCACGTTTTTGAAATGTGGCACTTATGCATACCTCTAACGTCGAAACAGTACAGCATTTTAATTTATCAATAAAAAGTAACGCAAAATTAACGTGCGCTACTTTCTATAGAGAACGGTAACGAGTTACTTTTAGTTGCAAGTAACGAGTAACGAATTTCGTTATTTTTTTGTAGCGTGAGCTACACTGGCCGAGGTTGAGCAGTTTCGCGTGGCTCCTGGAGAGCCGTGCTGCGCATGCGCGAGGAGCAGTGACGTCACACGGCGCACAGCTGCGCGCGCCGCTGCCGCCGCCGCCGCGCGCGCCTCGCCGGTCTGCGCATTCCAGAGGAGTGACGTCATAGCCGCGGCAGACGCACTGGCGCCGCCGCGTGCCCAGCTGTGCGCCTCCGTTGCGCAGTAGCCAAGTCTGACGCTGCACCGGAGCCGCTTGATAGCGCCTCTCATTTTGTGCGCATGCGCAGAGGTATCAGTGGGGGTATACATATAGCGGGGCGTTTGCCAGTGTGGTATAGCCATGGAGAAGGAGAGCGAAATTGCTGCTCAGCGGCGCAGAAGAGCGGAGAAGCTTAACTCATCGGATCCCGAAGTAGTTGCCTGGCAATTAGCGGTTGAGCGTAGGAAGAACGAACAGAAGAAGGCTAAACGTGCTGCGGAGACACCGGAGCAAAGGGAGGAACGTCTAGCAAAGCGGCGTCGCCAGGAGGCTGAGCGACGTGCCCGACCATCTCAGCAGCAGCAACAACAAGACGCCGTCGATGACGTCAAGGCTCGCCGATTGACTGACTATACGGTGAAACTTAGCGAAAGCGCCAGTGCGACTCGGACCTTCGAGACGGACTTCGTAAACAATCCGTTTGGATATGTGTGCGACGTGTGTGAAAGACTGTGGCACATGAAAGACTTGACGCCGGTAAGTAGTGCCATGCGTGAAACGTTGAGTTTAGCGGCGCCGCCTGAGTGGGGTGAAACCGTGGCGCGGGTTTGTACAACGTGCAAGAACTTTCTCGTTAAGCAGAAGATTCCACTCTTTAGCGTTTACCTTAGCTCACGCTACGTATATCCTGGCATAGCCGAGCTAAGCCACTGCAATTTTGTTTTTCGGTAACGCCTACAACGTTGGTCTTTGCACCTTTTCCGTCGCTTATCACCCAGGCGAAATACGCCGAGTCACTGGGCTGTGAACACCGCGTGCGGCCTCTGGTGTTCGCAGAAGAGAGCTACTGCGCATGTTTAGAACACGTTGCACAGGTGGCGCTCTCGCTGGGGGACTGGAGCGCGCGCGCCGCATGTTGCCTGCGCTCTTGGCGGAAATGCTTCCTGCGCATGCGCAGAATTTGGAGCTCCTCTGGACGGGTGCGCTCGTTTGCCAGACGGGAGTTGGTGTATATCACTGATCTCTATGACCATTATAGAGTTATTACAATAAACGCTAGAGGCTCAGCTGGCGCTAGTGTGCTGTTGCATTTTGAAGCAGACAGCAAGCAGTCTAAATTTGACTTCCGGTAATGTATTCCTATGGGAAAAGCGAGTGCATTTTCTCTCTGCGCTCGATTATAAGAGCAAATATCACGAATAATTTGTACGTACTAGGCACATTGGAACATTTCTCAGTCACGCAGACGAAATAAATGGTCAGTTACGGCGTTTTTCTTTCAAATTCATCGCATTAAAAACGGTGCTAAAACGGCTTCGTACGTGTATTTTTGTGCACTGTCGGACACTGTTAGCGCGAACACGGCGTCGACGCTTTCCAACATGGGGGATATACGTGCCAAACGAACGAAGGACATGTAGAAAACTGAGAGAGACGGCAAGAACTACGCAGTAACACTGGATAAGTAACTCCTTGTGCTTGCAGACGATCAAAATAAATTGAAAGTCACGTAATATAGTCAGATTTGCAATAAATAAGTACTGCGAAGATGCTTGTTCTGGGTTCAAATGGTTCAAAGCATCACCCGCACGCTCCAAATCTTTGCAAATAAGGGGAGCCAGAGAGCAGGTGCCCGATAAAAACTGCCCGACATGGGAAATAATAAAAGACATACCTTTCGTAGCTCACGTGCTTTATTTTTTGCGTTCGAATGTTTCTTTAACTGATCGTAAAGATGCGCACGACGGAGTCATTTTCATCCAATGACAGGACGGGCATATTAGCAATATATAAGCACCACCGAAATGCTAGCGAACCTGAACACACACTACATTCCTTTCGATCGTTAGTTTGCTTAGAACCGTCGCTCGTTTTCACATACCTTCCTTGAAACAGGGGTTTGGGCCTGAAATAGAGCGAAGTTTAACATCGCTCAGTGGTAAAGAAAATGCTGTAACTAAAGCAATTACACTTTCACAATACCAATAAAGGTACATACTATCCGTTACAACCGATATGACAAAAGTTATTCATGTTATTTTCCGGCGAAGAGACAAAATTCACGCGCGTTTTCCCATAGGAATACACAGGGAGGCTGGAAATGTAGACTGCATGCTGTCTGCTTCAATTTGCAACCGGAAGTCCTGTAGACACTAGCGCCAGCTGAGCTCTAGCGTTTATTGTAATAACTCTATGTCTATGACAATTGCTGAATCGCGTTTGCCTGCTCCGCGAGTACGGCCACTGGCGGCCATCTTTTGGTAGAGATATATTATCTCTTGCCAAGGTAGAGT
>JAZHYW010057830.1:0-11005 GCA_037355805.1 Ixodes ricinus
TTTCTCTTTGACGCTTCGGAATCAAGACGCAGATGAGCACTAGTTGGGAGTTATAAGAAAAGGTTTTTGTTGTACACGTTCCTCGGGGGCGAAAAAGGCTAAACATAGTCACTAAAAAACGAAAGACCTTTTCAAATCCCTGTAATGCGAAGATAGAGCGCGGCTCTTGAGGAGGAGGAGGGAGGGTAAGGAAGGTGAGGGTATGCCCTTCCTTCTCCTCTCCGTACCCTCCCCTCCTCCTCCCTGCACAACCTCCCATCCTTCTCCTCCGTATCCTTCCCTCCTCCCACACTTTCCACGCTAAATTTAGCTGAAAAATTGACGGCACGTGACCTCAACACCAATTCCAGTTTCCCCGCTAAATTTAGCGGGGAAAATGACGTCACATGACTTCGTGTCACGTCACCTATGAGCAAATTCAGTTTCTCCGCTAATCTAGCAGAAAGTGAATTTGTCCGCTAAATCTAGCGGAGAAACTGAATTTCCCCGCTAAATTTAGTAGGGAATTGCAGTTGCGTTGAGACCAGGTGACGTCAATTTTCCCGCTAAATTTAGTGCTGTGACGCCGACGCCGCGAAACCCAGAAACAGGTGCCTAAGAGCTGTGGCCTAAAAAATAGAAAGACGTCTACAAATCTCTGTGGTGCGAAATTAGAGCGCAGCTCTTGAGGAGGAGGAGGCTAGGTATGACCCTCCTCCTCTTCCGCACCCTCTCCTCCTCCCTCCTCCTCCTTCCTGCGTACCCTCCCATCCTCCTCCTCCATACCCTTTCCTTCCTCCTCCTCCCTCCCCTCTTCCCAGTTTCTCCGCTAAATTTAGCTGAAAAATTGACACCACGTGACCTCACCAACAGGGAGTTTTCGTAGATCGCGTTTCCCCCTCCGCGAAGCCCTCCGCATGGAAGAAATCGCTACTGCGCCTGCGCGCCGATGGCCTTGGCTGTGTAGTTCCGGGTGTCGTAGCGGGTTGCGGAGAGCGTCTGCTGGACGGCCAAAGCGATCTACGAAAACTCCCTAACAAGTCAGTTTCCCCGCTAAATTTTCCTAGGGAGAATGACGTCACATGACTTTCTGTCACATCACCCGGAAACAAATTCAGTTTCTTCGCTAGATTTAGTGGGAAACTTGACGTCACGTGACTTCAACACCAATTAAATTTCCCGCTTAATTTAGGTGAGCGGTTATGCCGACGGCGACGCTGCTATACGCGGAAACGGGCGCCTAAGAGCTGCGCTCTAAAAGGCGAGAACGGCGAGGACGAGCTTCAGTTGTCCCGCCTCCAAAGCGAGCTTCTATACCTTCGACACTGCTTCGCTGTCTCGCGCACCTGGAATGCGCGCGCAGCCAAGAGCATGACGGAAGGCACGGAGAGCGTGCTGGTGGCCCATGGCGTCTGCAAGACACGCCCTGCCGTTCTCATTCTGGATGTGACTATAAATAGCGTTGCTCGTTACATAGTCAGAAAGCAACTCGAACGCGTTAGTCGCTCCTTCTCGCAAATAAACACTCCAACAGTTTTCTTTTTACCTCAAGGGCCGACGTACAACTTTGATTTTCTGCAGGGAAGATAATCCCTTAGCGCTCCCCTCTCCTAAGCTGCGAGAGGAGCCAATTTGGGGCAGGGTGAAAAGTGGATGATACAGGAAAGGGGAGCAAGCAAAAGTGGAAAGCGCAAAATGTACAACGGCATTTGACAAAAAAAAGAACGCATAGCAAGTAACTTGTTACTTACGCACCAATCGAAAAGTCTTTACGCGTAAGACATGCACACAAAAATACGCAAACAAGAAAAAAAAGAGACGCGAGCGAATGACATAAGCTTTCCACCAGTCCGTTACAACTCGACCGCCTCCTTTCCCGTCGCCCTTATTACGCGAACAATTAGGTGTAAGGATCGGGGTTACATTAGCCGCGAGCCATCTCACTAATCAGCCCATCAGATATAGAGGCGACGAGGAACGACTGGTCAGGAGTCCTCGGGCACTTTCTGCACCAGTTGCGTATATTCTCACTCCGATTCGCAATGGAGGGGATCAGGCCAGGAAAGGTTTGTTCTTTTTTTGTGCTGTTGTTGTTGTTGTTTGTTGGGGGGATTCGGACGATGGACTGATCGAGTCCTAATGCTTCGTTAGGTGCGAGCTCATTGGCCAATTGAGGGCTCGTTACCGGCCAGCTGGATTTCCGCCGCATCCTTCGCTCTTCCTCGCAGCGTGCTTATAGTTGTTCGCTTTTTTCTGCGCGCGGTCTCTGTCAGGAATCCCGAAGATTGGCTCGTCTTCAAAGACTTCCGTCTGCCAGCGGTTTCTGGGTTGTCCCCGGACCATTGATACGGGTCACGTTAATCGCATTACTCAATCACTGGATAAGGGGTGAAATCAGATGGTACCTTACGCTAAAGGGTTTTCATAGCGTATACTCGCGTCGTACTAATTGCAGCACTAAGCGGTTATTGCATCCGCGTGCATATCTTTGGGCCTTGATATGGAATTAAAAGGTTTATCGGGTCGAATCGGCTACAAAAAAGCGTAATTACTCGAACACAGGACTCAAGGACGCAGGACAGTAATCAAAGAGTCCACGAACTGCCGCAGAGCAGCCAGTCGAAGATTTTCAGCCCCGTACATCGCTTGTTCGGCATGCCGACGTTATTCCTGTAGCACGTCATTGCTCTGGTGAAGGCCCATAGATGTGTCGCGACGTCGTGACCATACGAGCCTGGAACGTTGAGTTATTCTCTCGTTAAGGCTGTGTCGACATAACGCTGCATGGAAACATTACTAATAGGGGTTTGTAGATACTATACTGCTTCGAATCGAAGATACTCTAATGCCGTCTATAGTTGCCGACAGTTTAAGAAACGCAGGGCGTGATGAGTCCAACGCGTCTGATAGGTTCGCAGTCAATGAGATTAACACACCAACTGATGAAAACAGCGAAGAATGGACTACAAAGCAAGCTGCCTTTGTCTCCTCCGCACTTGTCGAACGCGCTCTGAAAGCGGAACACCGTCGTCCGACGCTTGACTCTCGCATTGAGGTCTACCCTGTCACTGAAACAGTGGGCATGGGACTGAAAACAGCGGCCGAGCGGGAAAACAAAAATGCGTTCGGAAGTATTGAAAAAACAAAAAGACGAGGTCTGTGTGAATGTTTGCGCGAAGAACTGGGCAATCCGCTGGTGGCTGTGAGAATGTGGGGACGAGGGAACTGCAAACCGGGCTTACTGCACGACGGTGGTCTGAGCTACATTTACCAGAGGAGGAGAGAGGGTGAGAAGTGAATGGCACTCTACAGTGTGAGGGAGATAAACGGACAGCTGTTTTATCCAAACGTCACAGTCGTTGCGTGAACGACCAAGAAAGGGACGTCCGAACATGAGCACAGCGATACCAGCAGCGTGCCAGGAAATAAAATATAATAAAAACATCAGCGTTACATACCCACAATAATCTTTCGAACCAGGGCTCCGTTTTCGGACGCCCCCCCCCCCCCCCCCCCCTCTCGTCTTCTCCTCTCCCTAGGTTTCTACCCGCATATCTTCGACACTGCAAAGCGAGCCGTTACGTCGTGGCTTTCACTTGTGCCTTGGAGGTTATTAAAGACGTAGCTCTGTTCGATTGGAATCACTATTCGCACGGTCCAAATAATGAATTAATTTAATTAATTAATGAATTATTCGTACAAACATTTCGTTAATTCTCGAGGAACGTGAAGAATCGGACACAGTGCGTGCATTTACATAATGTAAGCTTCCTGCGGAAGAGGTGAAGAGTGCGGAGGGCCAAGCAGAGCGCACGCAGCCGCCGGGAACAATGCGAGGAGACAAAGAGAGGAGGGGCCATTAAACTTCCACGAGTATTTCTGAGACGTCTGCCCTTTTCAGAGCGCGCTCGCGCGCGGGGTGCGCGTTTATATTTTGTTTACCACTAAGCTGACAGTGCGGTAGTGACTACCCGTTTGCCGGACCAATGAACCACTTCCTTTTCAACACCTGAACCCGCTCTTCACGCGTAGGTATGGGCCAGAGCGTGATCACGTGGCGAAAGAAAAGAGACGTGATTGGTCCGACGAGCACGTACTTACTATCGGGTTAGATATGATGGCTCAGCTGACAGTGCGGTGGAAGCTACGGGCTCGCAGTCACGCGTGCGCGAGTTTCGCCACGTGATCACGCTCTCGCCCTTATTCACGCGGAAGGATCGTGGTCAGGTGACGAAAGGGAGGCGAAGGATTGGTCCGGCTAGTGCGCATCTCCCGCCGCAATGTCGGCAGAGGGAAACTGAGCACTGCACGCTGCTAGCATTTTCACCGCCGGTCTGTTTCAGCGGTGCTCGAGCGTGTATATCTGTTTCTGTGCGTGTATATGTGCGTGCGTGCGTGTGCGCGCGTGCACGTTTGCGTACGTGTGTGTATGTGCGTCGTGTGTGTGCGCGGGAGCTTGTATCTGTGTGCTTGCGCGTGCATGCGCGCGCACGCGCGTGTGTTTGTGCGTGTGTTTCTGTGCGTCTGTGGGGGCGTGTGGCTGTTCCCGTCAATAGACCCAAGCCACCAAGGAGAAAATGCAGGAAAATGTTGTTCCACGCGCCGCGCGTGCTGGACTCAACAGTAGTAACGTTTCTAAAGCAAATGCCTAAAACAAATTACATCTTGCACTTACGTTCGTCAACGCTTTACTTTGGTTATTTACTTCGAATCTCTATTACGGGGAAGGCGTGCGCGTGTGGCGCGTTGAACACCAATTCATGCATTCTCCTTGATGCTTAAGTAATTTAGCAATAGGTCTATCTAGCGATTGTTAAATTACCCAAGCATCAAGAACCATGCAGGGGACGGAGTTACACGCGCCGCGCTCGCTCGCCTTACCTGTACTAAAGATTTTAAAGAAATCATAACAAAAAGGCGTTTGCGAACGCACGTGCGCACTGCCCCTTGTTTTAGACCTTTGCTTCAAAGAAAAAATGGTACTGCCAACGCCGGAACGCACAGCGAGTGTAACTACCTTCCCTGCATGCTTCTTGATGCTTGGGTAATTTAGTAGTAGGTCTATGAACATATCGCCAAATTATCTAAGCATCGAAGAGAATGCTGGGAATGTAGGTACACGCGCAGCGTGCGCTCGCCTTCCCGTATAAAAAATTCGAAGTAAATAACCAAAATAAGGCGTTGACGAACGCGCGCGCAAGATGCCATTTGTTTTAGGCTTTTGCTTTAGAACAGTTACCTCTGCAGACGCCAACCCGCACGGCGCGTGGAACTACACTCGCAGCATACTCCTTGGTGCTTGGGTAATTTAGCAAAAGGTCTATTAAGGCTCTCTCGAGTTAGCTCTCGCCCGGTCGCATTGGAGACCCGCAAGCTGTTGGTTCCAAAGCGTTCCGGTGAACAAGCGCATTCAGGGTCAACTGAGGGTATAGCGTCCCCCTGCAGCGACAAACGGGAAACGGGTCATCACATACACGTCAAATATACGTTTTAGCAATACGTATTTTCGCGATTGAGCGTCATCAACCAGTCACAAGAGAATGCGTTTGCGAAACCAAGGGATACTGGCGTAGATCGCGCGGATAACCAACTTTCATAGTGACAGCACAATAGGCGTTTTCTCGCTCAAATGAGGTTGGGACGGTAAGCAAACAGCGCGAGTCTGCGCAGCGTGCGTGCGCACTATTTCTGCCACCACAATAATATCGTTAATGGGCAGTGCGCGTCTCCGTGTTTCTATGGACGAGGAGCTATAACGATGCGGTGCGCTTTCTCCAGCTTGTTTCCCCACAGTTCGCTGTTTACCCAACATAAGGCTTCGAGACTGGATTCTTTACGGGCTCGATTGAGCGCGCGGCGCAGGTTGGGCATGATTCAGCGTTTGGCTAGCGCTCGTGTTCAGCCGGTGCTTCACTGATTGAACGCCAGTCACGGTCAAGCAAGCGAATGTTTTGTGTTTGTTGCTCACATAGCCGAAGTTAACCCCTGAGTCGTGACCGTTTGATCTCCTGCCCAATACGTTCGTCCATGCCAGTGTTGGCGGTAATGCGAAACAGGTAACGGCATTCCTTAAGTAACGCGCTTACGTTACTTATCTTGAGAAACTGGTAACGTAGTTACATTACCAGTCACATGTTCTTCCCAAGACATAAAAAATACGCTTCAATTTTTTTCATGTCTTTAGGCACCAGGTCCTATGAATTCCTACCACATACCTTCAGAATTTTGCCTCTTTCTTATCGTCGCCAACGCTTCCACGTTTTTGAAATGTGGCACTTATGCATACCTCTAACGTCGAAACAGTACAGCATTTTAATTTATCAATAAAAAGTAACGCAAAATTAACGTGCGCTACTTTCTATAGAGAATGGTAACGAGTTACTTTTAGTTGCAAGTAACGAGTAACGAATTTCGTTATTTTTTTGTAGCGTGAGCTACACTGGCCGAGGTTGAGCAGTTTCGCGTGGCTCCTAAAGAGCCGTGCTGCGCATGCGCGAGGAGCAGTGACGTCACACGGTGCACAGCTGGCGCGCGCTCCGCCGCCGCCGCGCGCGCCTCGCCGGTCTGCGCATTCCAGAGGAGTGACGTCATAGCCGCGGCAGACGCACTGGCGCCGCCGCGTGCCCAACTGTGCGCCTCCGTTGCGCAGTAGCCAAGTCTGACGCTGCACCGGAGCCGCTTGATAGCGCCTCTCATTTTGGTGCGCATGCGCAGAGGTATCAGTGGGGTATACATATAACGGGGCGTTTGCCAGTGTGGTATAGCCATGGAGAAGGAGAGCGAAATTGCTGCTCAGCGGCGCAGAAGAGCGGAGAAGCCTAACTCATCGGATTCCGAAGTAGTTGCCTGGCAATTAACGGTTGAGCGTAGGAAGAACGAACACAAGAAGGCTAAACGTGCTGCGGAGACGCCGGAGCAAAGGGAGGAACGTATAGCAAAGCAGCGTCGCCAGGAGGCTGAGCGACGTGCCCGACCATCAGTGGCGTCGGAAGTATTTCTGAGGTGGGGGGGCAACGGAATTGGGGTGGGGTGGGGGGGGGGGATGAAGCATCTAGAACAATATGGATATATAAAATCGAAACGCTCACAAACGTTTATTTAGAACGAATATATGTCCTTCCTCTTTTGGAATGTGGTGATCTTGTTTTTCTCCCATGTTGACGTCTTCAAACAGCGTGAAATAAGAAAGAGCTCACTGGTGCCCGAAAACGGTTCGTCGTTCAGCCGTCCTCGACACGAACTCTCTGATGATAGAGTTCAGATCAAGTTTTGCTGCTCGCTCACTATTTACGTGCAGCAGCATCACCTGAGTCAGTCGCTTTTGTGACATGGTAGCTCTGAGGTAATTCTTGATACGCCGAAGTGCGCTGAAACTTCGTTCAGCTGATGCCGCTGACGCTGGCACTGTCATTATAAGTGCCGCAAGGCGCATCACCTCAGTCATCATCCTCTTGACCTCTGGGACTTGTCTGCCCAGAGCACGGCACAACTCGGGTACGGAGCCGATCTGACCGCTTGAGAGCGAGTGAACCATGTTCAGCTGCCTTGAAAGGCTTTCCAGGTGAAAATCAGTAGCGTGGGATCCTAACTTCCTTTCAAGTTCTTCTGCAGTTTGTGGCTTCTCTTGAATAGCGCACAAAATTATTTGCTCTAGTTGTGCGAGACTTTGCATGCCTGGTTGCTTGAATCGTCTTGCAAGCTCGGCGCGAACACAATCTAACGCTTCGTAGAACTGCTTCCGAAGGCCTGTCTCCGCGTCTAGAAACGCTGGTTGACAGGGCTCGCTGCTGTGTTCGAACCTTCTTGGAGGACCGCATCGCGTGGTCTTGTTTGAAGGGGCCTTTAGCTTATGCTTCTTTGCTGCCCCCTCTGTACGTTCGTACACTTCTTGGAAACCACTCTCCTTTCTTTGCCTTGTCAAGTGTGCTTCCAGGACCTCCGTCGCCCTCAGCGCTCCTCCCACAGAAGTATCTGGCTTCTGCAGCGATGTTGCAAGTTCTTCGCATGGTCCAAATATTGTGATGGCGCAGTTGAGACCAAACACGGTCTCGAACTTTTGCATTTTCTTCAAGAAGCCGTGTATTGCTGCCTTCTTGTCGTCTCGCGGATACCCCTTGTCATTCAAAATGTCTTTCAGGGTTAGTTGCACCCTTTCGTAGTTCTCGACGAAGCGCATCATCGCTTTTACTCGAACAACCCACCGGGTGGGGCACAGGGGAAGCAGCTTGGATACTTTTCCACTGGCGATGGTACCTTCTTCGCTCTCGTGGCCAGGAGATATCACAACATTCTTATATGCTTTCGTTCGCTTCGCTGACTCCATTATGATTCCCGAAACGTCCTTAACGATGGCAAGCGCGTCGCGAATCAGCTCGCAGCCTCGTCCAACCTCCTGCAGAACAAGATCTAAGGCGTGGTTGCTGCAATGAACGTACACAGCTTTTTGCTGCACTTCGGTCACTTTTTTCTGTACCCCGTTTAACCTTCCTGACATATTTGCAGCACCGTCAAAGCACTGTCCACGAAGGTTCTGAAAGTCTAGACCCAACCGCATGATCATGTCTTTGATCACAGCAAAAAGAGTTGCGGCTGTGGTATCACTCGGGTTGTACAAGCCAACAAAAATCTCCTTTACATGCAAAGTGTCTGGATCCACGCACCTGATGCACAGCGAGAACTGCTCAGAGGATGAAACGTCCGTCGTGCCGTCGGCAATGATGCTGAAGAAGGTTGAATGCTTTACCTCCTGTATGATGCCCCGCAGCAGCTCGTGAGACATGATTTCAATGACTTCGTTTTGAACGTCAGCGCTCAGCCACTTGTCTCGCCTTTTCATCCACATCTCCAAGGCCGGGACGTCTTGAGATCTTTCGTCGAGTAGAAGCCGCAGGTTTCCATCTTCATACGAATGTCCGCGCAGGGCCTGACCCGAGCGTGCAAGGTATCTGATGGAACTGAAGACAACACGGAGTGCCGTTCGCGCCTCATTCTGCTCCTTCAGGCTCTGCTCACTGAGAAGCTTGATCACTGGTGCTTTCTGCAGTCTCTGCAACAAGCTATCCACGGACCGGCTGTGGCATTCACTTTTTTCATGAGTTCTAAACTTCTCAGTGGCCTTCTTCCAGTTTCTGAAGCCGGATGAAATGAAAGTCACCTCGGCACCACGAACACTGTTTTCGCATTTCATAGTGCACCATGCCACACATTCATAGCACAGCACACTGTCACTATCGCAGTTATAGTGAAGCCATCTGAACTTCTCGAACCATTCAGGCAAACAGGCTCTCCCTTGAGCGTTTTTAGGAAACCGATAGTCGCTGGCTGGATGAAACTTCGTTACGATGCTCGCAACAGAACCTATTCGAGACGATTGTGGGGCTTGGGATTCCTCCACTTCTGTCCGTGATCCCGGTGAATGTGCAGTACTCGTGTCCTTGTCACCCACACTGCACTCAGTGTCACATGGCACTGTTGTCGAAGAATTCCCAGTGTGTTTTCTTTTCTTCGCGGCATTGTCCTGCAACCACTTGTCCAAGGACGTTCTTTTAAGAGGAGGGGGCATGCTTGCAAACCTTAGAGATTTCAAGAAACAATCAACGAATGCCTGTTGTTTTTCGACTTTTATATTTGTGCCCAGAGATGGCACCACCGATCTGGCAGATAGTCAAAAGATCGGAATGATGATTGACTGACATGACAAAAGAGGGCGTTGCAGCCCGTCTTGTATTTATGCGTTGTTTGTATGCTTTAAAAAGTTCAGTTCTGTGACCGCGGCCTATGTGAAAGGACATCCTGGTGTTTGACTCCTTCGGAACCGAGGTGTTCCAGGATGCGGCGTAGTCATGTAGGTCTGCGGGTCGTATACTCGACCACCTTCGTCCAAGTCCTCGGCGGTACCCGCACGGCACGACGCCCCGGGGATTACTGCAGCCTCGAACTGCGAAATCATATGCGCTTCGAGCAGCGTAGGCGCGTATCGACTGCTTTATTCGGCTTCAGAAATGGAGAAGCTCCTGCTTATTTCTGGTTTTAAAATAACCGCAAATAATTGAGCCCTCGAATAACTAATCCCATGATGATGAATATCATCATGCCACTCGTAATGCGAGAAATTCATGCCCGCGAAATATCTTAAAAATCGCACTCTGAGAAATTTGCGAAATATCGAGCTCGCGAGCCGCCATTACTAAAAAATCTCTGGGGGGGCGGTCGCCCCCCTGCCCCCCTGTTCCGACGCCACTGCGACCATCTCCGGCAGCAGCAACAACAAGACGCCGTCGATGACGTCAAGGCTCGCCGAATGACTGACTATGCGGTGAAACTTAAAGCGAAAGCGTCAGTGCGACTCGGACCTTCGAGACGGACTTTTACGAACAATCCGTTTGGATATGTGTGCGACGTGTGTGAAAGACTGTGGCACATGAAAGATTTGACGCCGGTGAGTAGGGCCTTAAGCGCGAAACGTTGAGTTTAGCGGCGCCCAGTGGGGTGAAACCGTGGCGCGGGTTTGTACAACGTTCAAGAACTTTCTCGTTAAGCAAAATATTCCACTCTTTAGTGTTTACCTTAGCTCGCGCTATCGCATGTCCCGGCATAGCCGAGCCAAGCCACCGCGATTTTGTTTTTCGGTAACGCCTACAACGTTAATCTTTGCACGTTTTCCGTCGCTTATCACCCAGGCGAAATACGCCAGAGTCACTGGGCTGTGAACACCGCGGGCGGCCTCTGGTGTTCTGCAGAAGAGAGAGCTGCTGCGCATGCTTAGAACACGTTGCACGGGTGGCGCTCTCGCTGGGGACCGGAGTGCGCGCCGCATGTTGCCTGCGCTCTTGGGGGAAATGTCTTCCTGCGCGTGCGCGAATTTGGAGCTCCTCTGGGCGGGCGCGCTCGTTTGCCAGACATGAGTTGGTGTATGTCACTGATCTCTATGACAATTGCTAGATCGCGTTTGTTCCCGCTCCGCGAGTGTGGCCACAGGCGGCCGTCTTTTTTGGTAGAGTTTTATTATCTCTAGCCAAGGTACAGC
>JAZHYW010057837.1:0-56216 GCA_037355805.1 Ixodes ricinus
TGGTCCGGGGGCCTTTCGTAACAACAGTGATGGACGGATGTCGTATCACGTGCTGCGTTCACAAAGCTGGATTGGCTGGGATTGCTCGTAGAGTCCACTTCTGTCGGACGTAAGGTGGAACAGAGTAAAGTACCAGATTTCCTGCCTAGTTTATATATTACTTTTCTTTTACTCTAGGTTTAGTAAGCGGTGTTTTTAAACATAATAGTATGACTAATATGGTGTCATTATGTCTAATAGTACGGTTAAAAGTGGGTCATTCCATGTCAAACGTCCCAGACGTTGCGCTCGACCCCTTCCGATTAAAAAAAAAAAAATTCATGGCCTTTTGCCGTAATGCCCGTAGTCATGCCCTGAAATATTTTTGGCGAAAAATTTTTTTCGTGACGTGAGCGTGGTTTTAACTTTTAAAAACAGCTTGAAACTAGACATCACTCAATAATTGATGAAAAATGAGCTTTTTAGTGAAACACCTAACACTATTTTTTTCTTAAATTTGCACGACTTTCGACTTACAATGTGGTTGGGCTTGTGAAATTTTGTTTAATTTAAATATTTTTTTAAAAAACTAAAAAAAGTTTTGAAAATGTTCACGTTTTTGCTATTTTATTAAAAAATGTCTAATTGCTCCCGGGACCTAATAGAACTTTTTACCGGCTGCCCTGCAAGTATATAATATATAAAAAAAGTGTTTAAAACCGCTTAATTAAATATCTCGCAGTAAACAAAAATCCTGAAGTTGACAAAAAGTGCGTTTTGGCGCATAAACAGCCGTTAATTTCACCCTGAGGTGGTCCAAGTAAAAATACAAGATATAGTGGGTTTGGAAGAACAATTGGTAATCTTTGGATTCTGAAAGTTTAATCAGAGTAATTTTTGTTTAAAGCAAGAAAGCATTTTTTGGGTAAGTTGAGCTCTCGCACCACAACCCGGCGTCGCTTCTCAACGCCTCTTCGCCGCACAGCACGCCACCTGCGACGATAGCTGACACGATTAGGTCCAAAGAAAGAACGGAGTTTTCTGCCGCTTCCCCTTGTCCGTCTTTCCGGCTGCAAGGAAGAAACGGCGGGTATCGTGTAATAATCGGAGGTGCCGCCAGCGCGTTGCAATAGCAAACCCGTTGTGCCCTTTGTACCCGAGGGCGGCTCGAAACGCGATGCCTAAACGACGGGCGGCATCAAGGGAACAGGAGGACTTATCTATGCCATGCCAAAGGTCCCCGGCCACTTCCGATTCCTAAAATAAAATTGATAGCTCTTCATCGTAACGTTTGTGCTGCATCTCTAACATATATTTTGTCGAAAAACAAATTTCATGGGGTGATGGCGGTTTGAACTAGTAAAAGGGGGTAGAACTACGAGTCATTCAAAAATTGATGAAAAGGATGAAAAATAAGATTTTTTTACGGAACACTGGAATATTTTTGCCTAAAATCCCTACGATATTTGGATTGCTATGTAATAAGAATCATGGTCATGAAATTTGGTATGCTCGAAGCAGTTTTAAAAAATAAGGAGTATATGCGCATTTTAGCATATTTTTAGTTTCGTTACAAACTATGACTTTGCTGGATGCGACTGTAAATACTCTTATTGACAGCCCTGTGGGTATAGTGTAGACAAAAAGATTTCAGACCGTACAACTAAATATCTTGCAGAAACAAAACAAAAAACTAAATTTGTGCAAAATTGCGTTTTGCCGTTTAAAGAGCCGTCAATTCTGCCTTGAGGTGGCCCAAAGAAAAATACGTAACATGGTGACTTCTACAAAAAGTTTATTTCTTTTTGTTCTTCAAAGTTTAATTAAAGTAATTTTATTCTAAATGGGAAAAAACATTTTGAAGTTGAACTTTCGCGCCACAACCTGGCGTCGTTCCTCTTCTCTGCACAGCCCGCCACCGTCGAGCCCGGCAAAGCGTGCGACGGTGTCACGGTGTGCGCACGCAGGTAGAAAGCGGAACCTCGAGTTGTCGGGTACATCTGGGTGGGAAGAGGCTTTTTTCTGCTCTTGTTGCTTTATGGCTTTTCCTATTTTGACCGTTTTGCGCGGCTGTGTCCTCCTGAGGGCTTTCACTGTCTTGATATCAGCAAATGCATAGCGCTGCCAGGTAAGAGCATCCACTAGTAAGCTAGCTATTTCTTACGTACACATCGCAATCACTCTCTCTTCCCGACGTCAGGACAGATGTAGACAGCAACACAAAAGCTCCGTGAACGGGCAATCTCATACGACGAGGCGATGTGGTGTCAACGAACGCGCGCAGTTGGAGGCTCACGCCTCGTTTGTGCTTAAATCGGCTTTGAAACGGCAAATTCTTGCGTCTCTGAATAGTTCCGCTTTTCACCGCAGTATGCGTGACAGCTAGATTTAGCGGCGATATTATCGCGTTTCCCTTTAGGAGAGTCCAAGTCAACTGATGCCGCCCGTATTAGGCATCATGTTTCGAGCCGCCCTCAGGTACAAAGGGCACAACGGGCCTGTTATTGCTACGCGCTGGCAACACCTCCGATTATTACGCGATACCCGCCGTTTCTTCCCTTACAGCCGTAAAGACGGACAAGGGGAAGCGGCAGAAAACTCCGTTCTTTGTTTTGACCTAATCGTGTCAGCTATCGCCGCAGGTGGCGTGCTGTGCGGCGAAGAGGCGTTAAGAAGCGACGCCGAATTGTGGTGCAAGAGCTCAACTTCAAAAATTGTTTTCTCGCTTTAAACAAAAATTACTCTGATTAATCTTTCAGAATCGAAAGAATATTGATTGTTCTTCCCAATCCACTATATTTTGTATTTTTACTTGGACCACCTTAGGGTGGAATAAAAAAAAGCTGTGTATGAGTCAAAACGCACTTTTTGGCAACTTCAGGATTTTATTTTACTGCAAAATATCTAATTGAGCGGTTTCAAAATTTTTTTATAGTTTATATACCTGCAGGGCAGCCGGTAAAAAAGTTTTATTAGGTCCGGGGAGCCATTAGATATTTTTAATAAAATAACAAAAATGTTAAAATTTTCAAGTTTTTTTGTTTTTCAAAAAAATATTTAAATTAAACAAATCGTTACAAGCCCAACCACATTGTAAGTCGAAAGCCGTGCAAACTTAAGAGAAAATATTGTTGGGTGTTTCACCAAAAAGTTGATTTTTCATCAATTATTGAGTGATGAATAGTTTCACGCTGTTTTTAAAAGTTAAAACCGCGCTCACGTGATAAAAAAAATTTTTCGCCAGAAATATTTCAGGGCATGACTACGAACATTGCGGCAAAAGGCCATGAATTTTTTTTTAGAAGTCGGAAGTCGTCCCAGACGAGCGCAACGTCTGGGACGTTTGACATGGAATGACTCAAGTGTAATTATAAATATTTTGGTTTATCCGGGCATTGGGAAAAGGAAAACTTTTCCAGCAGAGAAGGTACTAATTTTCTCGGCCCTGGTAGGTTAGCTTATAAATGAACGGATATGCAATTCTTCTGAAATACAATAAAATTTCGGAAAGCCCCCCCCCCCCCCCCCGAAAATGTCTGTTAATCACACTAAACCCCGTGCTCATGCGCAGGAGAGTGAGATGCCCGTGCCATGCACTTCTTGTCACGGGCTGATGCGCTCACTGGATGTGCCGCAGTCCTCGCTGTTCCTCTCAAAAGCAAACTACCCCCTCCCCCCTCTCCCCCAAAGAAAAAAGAAAAAAAAAAGATGGCTAAACAGAAGCGGCGACGCGCTGAATATGATTGTGCTCCGGTTGTCGAAGAGACGCCGGAGGTGAGAGAGCAAGGTTGTGCTCGGGAGAAAGTGGCCAGCCTTCAGAGAAGATATACGTTCGTACCGCATTTCGAGGTTGTCTGCAGCAGCGCACCTCAAAAACAAAGAGCCGTTGCTCGTTTGTTTTTAATAATTAGCTATTCGTGCAAACAGCAATAAAATGAGCGAACTTAGTAGTATAAACCGAAAAGTAAATACATACGCCAATACGATCTATAGTTCCTAAAAAAAAAAAAAATCTGGTGAAGCAATTTTGTTTTTTGTGCCTCGCTTTTTTTTTTTTTTGTCTCTACTACCACCCAAACGAAAAGCCCTCTCGCCCTGACATCGCTAAAAGAAGCAAAAGGAAGAATCTATGGGGAAATCATAGTAATAGAGCATTGGCCAGCGGGAGCTCTTCGCTTCATCTCTCCCTTCTTCATTCTTTCGCTCAGCAACGACTCGTGGTTCGCGTCCACTCACGACCACGTGGAGCCGCCTCGTCGGCCTGACCTGGACAGCCGTCCCCCGCTGTATTTTGTTCCACCTTACGTGCGACTTGAACGGACGCTATGAGCTATCCCATTCTGTCCAGCACTGGGAACACGCCACGTGACTAGCGCCTCTGACGTTGCTGCGCCGCTGCCAAGGGTCACGTGACACTCACATGTTCCCGGCATTGACACCGAAGGCTCGTAGCGTCCGTTGCGGTCCATGGTGAGGTGAAAGAGATTGCACCCCGAAATCACTCAGCCACGTCGTTTCCACGCTCGCTCGCCCGGCTTCATTCAGCACCAGACACAGGCTTGAGTTTCCTCAAAACAGCGCCCCTTTTCGTACGCAAAAGACCGCTTTCCAGCTGTCTACGCGTATCGACGCTCTTTTGGACGGTGTCGTCGCGTTTTTATTTTTCTCCCGTTTTTTCCGACCGAGCCGCCGTGCCTGGTGAGCCGTGTCGAGCACGCGCGTCAACAGTTGACTTTGTTCACGCAGGCTCGCCACGTTTGCATCCCACCTTGGCCGTGTTTAGAATGAAAATACTATACAAGGCACAAAATACGAAGCTAGCACCATCCATACTCCGGGTTAACGTTCTTCTTCCGAGGGAACCATATTTGTTCGTTGAAAACTGTACTACGCTTCGGGGGGGGGGAGGGGGCGAAGCGTAGTACAGTTTTTAACGAACAAGAACATTCAAAAGAACGTAGAACCCACTCCTTCAGAAACGTTCGCTTTCCCACAAAACACGGAGGTTCAAACTCTAGTGCATGAACTGCGGTCAATAGACCCGCCAAACGGGAAAGTTGATGACGTAGCAACTGTCCGCGTCTTGATTGGTGAACTCGCTGGCGATCGGGGGAACCCGCAAAGCCGCGGAGAAAGGAAGAAAGTGACCGGTCTAGGAAACTTTCAGCCTTGTGTCAAAGAGTCAGGGACCAGCTGTGTTTCGACCCTCGCGCCGCCTTTGAGAAAGTCGTCGCCACGGAGTCGGGAGGCCCCACAAAGGGCATCGCGCCCCCGACTTAAGAGACTCAGACCGCCCCGGAGGACGGCCGCCCTCGTGCCTCGCAGACCGTGACCGACTGACCAAAGGGTCGTCCAAGGGTTGGGTCTACCCCGCCGTGAATGGCGCTTCATAACGAACGAAAGTCCTGTCGGCTCGCTCTTTACACCAAGTTTAAGGGGCAATGGGGCCCGCATTGTGGCCCTGCCTCTATGGGGCGGAGAAGGTGTTGACAGGGGAGGTAGACGGACGGGCTCGTAGCATTGGCCTCGCAGCGTCGATGCACTCTTGGGGATGGGACATAGTGCGATGGCTCTGTGGAGTGAGTCGCTTGTTTCCGGCCTGCTTGTTGCGTGAGCGAGGGCGCGAGCTTGCTAAGGCAATCGGGCGTCCCCTGTTCGTTTCAGGACTGACCGCAAAGCTGCAACAGAATACACTAAAATCGAAGATTTAGATACTTCCGAGGGCTTTGTAGACGTCCGGTTAGCGTTCCACCGGAACTCGACACACACATGTAATCATTTTCCATGAGAAGAAAAAAAAAAAAAGGTTTGAACTATGCTGTCATTCCTGAGGTCGAGTGTTGAAGAGGCGCTCTTTTTCGTTGGCTATGGTCGTATATTTGAAGTAATAGTTAGCAGGCAGCCCGTGAAACTTCGTAGGGCGACGTTTTGATCGCATGTAGAAGCATATCAGTGTTATATAAAATATTATAAAATTTCTAAGAAAAGTTATTTTCGAAGTTTATGTATACAGTTGGCGCCGAGCGAAAACAAATTTTCATACATAAATTTCTGGAACACATACGTATGATTCACAACGCCAATAGCTCTGCGTGCAGCCTCTCAGCCGCGAAGCAAAATTGCAGAAGCCGGAAATAACTGGATTTACAATACCGAGTCATTGATAAATCATGTAGATGTTAATACATATTACCGTTATAGCAACAAAAAAAAGGAAAGAAAAGGAACCTGCTTTTATTTATTCTTTACTGTGTGTGTATCTGTTTCTTTTCGATTCGTAGGTCTTACCATAATAACAAACTTACACAAACTTGGCTTCACTTTGACAGCTTTTTTCGTTAATTTAAACATGTCAGCAATAACACATCAATGCTTGCGTCTCTAGATTAACAATTCTTTGAGCCCTAATATTATGTCCACACTCGTCCAAGAATAGGGGCAGACATGCCGTCGAAACTTTCTCTGCTGCTCAAACACAATTTCTTTTAGTTACAACGATTGAAAAACACCATCCGACTGCAGCTCTAATTTATGTTTTAACGTAACTGCGCTACCATGGAGTAACAATAAAGAACACTAGGACTTGGAAGGTGATACGACATACACAAGTTTGCGCAAATGTCCAGTCGTTTTTCTAGTCCTAGTGTCCTCTATTGGCAACCCTTCACAGCGTGGTTCGGTCAAAGCATGGATAATATCCCAATAGCTCGATTCCAAGCGCCGTTGAGCCTTAACTTATTTTGAGTACGCGGCAAAACTATGAGGGTAAAAAAATGTTTCAAAGATAAAGGCATTTAGGGTCAGTTACTCAATCTAAACAAAACTTAGAAATATCCAAGTTTTCTTTTTTGTGGTTTTACTTTTGCGTGCTATTTATTATTTTTCAATTCAAAATCGCCATCGGTAAAACGGTAAGTGAAGGTTATGCCAAAACCAACTTTCTAATTTTCCTGAGTTCTCAAGTGGAATGACGTCATATGGATAGCTTTCAAGCCGAGCAGGCAGTCTAAAAAACACCGCATTTTGCGAGACGCCCTCTTTGTTTTTCTGGCGTGAGTTTTTTAGGATTATTTTCGCACCGTAAAACGTCTTGTACCCTGTCGCCAACAAGCTGTTCCGCCGCCACATTACAACAATTGACGTCTAGTTTTCAGTATTGCCAGTAGAACTTCTCAAACGTAATGTCAAACTTCAATACTTTGCGGGAAAAAATAATTTCGACTCGTAATTTGGGCTACAAGTTGAGAAGTGTAAATACGTTAAAACAATTCTGCGGTAAATCATTGACTACCGAAATTACGCCGGTGCATGTTTTTAGCGCGTCCAACTCGTGGCATCCGTTCCCCGTAAAGCCACGAGGAATGCACGACAAAAAGCATGGCGCTGCCGCTTCACTCGTACGTCGGGATGCGCCTCCTGAACCCTTATCTGGAAATTTTCTCCCGGAAATCGCGATAGATTTGTCAAACCTGACTGCCGTTCCGGGTGTCAAGTCCCTTACGGCGGAGGTTCGCTCCTGTTTACCCACGTCCCCAGGAGCCCAGATGGTGGGCCGGGTGGTCCCGCGTGTGGTCTACAAATGAACGCACCTCCGATGATGGATCGGAGCTGGACGCCGCTAAGCCTTTCTTTGCCTATCGCGGAGGCGGAACGTCGCCACGGGGAGCGCCACTGGCCGTCCAGCAGCGCTGAGGTGAAGGTGTGAGCAAGCCACAGCTACACCGGGACACGTCCGATGTCGCAGATATGTAAATAGCCTGGTAGCCGAATAGGAAGATATGCGGTTTACTTTGAGTACGTTCTTGGGAGCGGCCTGACATTCTTCAGTGTGTATTTTCGGAGCCCATACAGGCTTAAAAAAAGGCTGATTATTTTTCGTCAAATCTTAGCACTTGTGTTCAATTAGGGCAATTCTCTCTCATAGCGGGGATCACATGTCCATGCAATTTTCCAGGTAACAAAACAATTAAAATCCTAAAATCAATATATAATTACTTATAAATATACTGCGACCCGATATCTGTGAGCTAAGGGGAATATACCGCCATAATACATTACACAATGCTGCGAAGATAACACAATAATTAACGAAGAGTTACCATAGACCTACGCGATTAAATTTTAATATATTTCAAGAAAACAAGGTTTTCATTGAAAAGTAATTAAATAATACAATTGTTCGAACGCACACGTTCAGCGCAGAGCGAGCATTCCCCTCAAAATAATATATAAATAAATTATCAAAGAGTGAAAAACCAGACCATACTAAAGGACGAGATTCACTGGCGAATTAGAAAATAAATAGATGTATCTTCCGCATCCAATGCCACAATATAGGCTTGTAGTTTTGTGTGATTATCTAACCATATTTTCTGACTGCCTGGCCTTTACCCTTTCCTGTATGCTATATATTTAGTATCGCGACATTCATAATAGTTATTGTGAAATCGGCAAAAGAAAATGATGCAAAAACCAACATTCAAATATACCCGCCCTCTTAAGTGCCGTGACGTCAGTGGCGGGCAGGCTTGCCAGTTGAGCAGGTAGTCTAAACAATAGAATATGCCAATCATTTGTTCCGTGCTGAAGCGCGGGTACTGGAGCGAGCTTCCAAAGCATTCATTTGACACCAGGAAACCGCTTGTAATCAGTTGGGAATAAATTCTACAGCCCAAATAGTGAACCCCTGCTTTCCACTGACGTCACTTTTTCGTTGTTGCCACTAGAGACTTTCAGTTTGAAAAACACGGTGAGGACCAAAACTGTAAATTCGATAACTTCGCGAAAAAGATATATTTTGACCTAAAGGTTGGGATTCTATTTTAACGATGTTTGTTGGCGAGCTTAGGAAGATTTCAAGAAAGTCGGAGACCATGAAGAAATCACCGCAGTACCGGAGATTTGGCGAAATCCCTTAAATTGCACACGAGGGTAGGGCATAAAATATTTTATAGCAAACAAAATAAAAATAGGTCAGAGGCTTTAGGTTGGATATATACAAGCTAAGTAAACTTTCCATTTGGGTGACACTCCCTAAAATCACACACCTACTCAAGAATAGGCCTCGTTATGCGAAATTGCTTTGTGGTCTGACAACACTGAGAGCGTCGCCTTTTTAATGTTGGCAAGCGTCGTCGCTATCGAAGCACGGTGGAGGCATCGGAGAGAGCCGTACAGGCGATGGGCGATGGCGCAGCTACTGTTTTCCGCCTTCCGACCATATTATGTGGACGAACTTTTTAGACAACCTACAGCAACTGTCTGATGAAGCTCAAGGAGGCCTGTGCACGCTGGCAACAACCTCGTCGAAGCAGCGGAACAAGTCCTACGCCTTCGCTATGGAAGTTTACACACTCCGGGTTGTCGCCAGCGTTGCACAGGCCTCCGAAAGGACTAGGCCGTAAGGCCTTTCATCTTTGAGGACACTTTTAATTTTTTTTTTCGATGCGAATACCTTGAAGTCATTCTGTTTAGCGGTATGCTGCTCCACGCGAATGCATGATTCAAGGTTAGCTGTTTTTTGTTTTGTTTTTTTAGTTATTATTGGCGGAAGGCTTTGTGTTCTTCTACAAGAAACTGTGCCCTGGGCAATATTTTTCAAGTGTTGCAAAGGGCTAAAATTGGTTTCAGATAGCATTGACATCAACCACGGTTGACGGATTTGCGCTATTAATGAAGAATTGTTCAACCCTGGCAGAATAACTGCAGTGACTTTCTCAAAACTACCGCCGAGCTTCTTTGCACTAAACAAAATTGCTACCTCGGCTGCGACAAAAAAAAGAAAAAAAAAAGGATGTTGTAAAATGAATTTGACACCGCCCGTGTTGTTTCATGCGAAGTCCGCAACGTAAGTTTTTGCCTCCGCCGACATCGAAGTTTTAGCCACTGCGATGAACCTAACCATACCACTGTTAACCATACGCATCTTCAATCATGGTTGGTGGCGTAGATTATTAAAACTGCCATCTTTTTGACTCGCTTAACAGCCTTGGTCTCGTCCGCATGCATTGAGCTGCTTGCGCATCAAGAAAAGGGCAGGCCGACACTACAACGTACATAAAAGAAAAAGGAAGGTCATAAACAAATTTCGTACAACTTCGTGAAAAGATTAGGGCCCAGTTCAATAGTTGTAAATGGCTTCACGCCGCGCGATAACGTCCGTATGTTTCTTCGCGTTGTCACCGATTGTTTTTGTCAAAAGCTGCGTCTCAAGTGACCAATAAAAATAAGGAAAAAGGTTAAACCTTGTTCACGTTTGTTTTCACGTCAAGCACAAATCGAAGGTTTATCGCTGCATCCGCAGTGCAACGCAGCAATCGTTGACATCGCATCTCTCGCACGAAGCGCGGTCGCCTGTTTGCATGGGGTCTTTGCCGGTCGGGTCTCTGGTTTCGCTTTCTCGCCGCTAACAAGATGGCGGACGTAGTTCTCGGCGCGCTACTAGATGGCGCTCTACATTTCGCATATGGTCTAATACAGTGGTTCTTCGCGGACCCCAAAAGGGTTCGCGGACCCCATTTGAGAACCACTGGTCTAACAGACCATATACGTGGTTTCAGTCGCCTGGTTTTCTTTAAATCTAGACTCTCTAGCCATAACAATTTTTTCCCCTGAAGATGCGTTAAGCCTAGCCCACATGGCGCGTTTTTCCGGGCGTCTAGACGCGCGTCTCGGCTTGGCGCGCGCGCTCAGCCAGACGCGTGCGCCCAGTCAAACCACACGTCGCTACCGGGCAGCGCTGCGCGTCTGCGTTTCCAAAGCGTCTGCCCAACGTAGCCAGATGCGCATAAGGAACAGAAGCAAATTTTAAATAGAAATCGAGCGTTAAATGATGGCTACATGCCGTATTATTTAGTTTTATTAATAGTAAGCACGCATTTTTATTACAGCGATTGCAGTGAAGCTCAGTTTCACTAATTTTCATCCTTTTTAGTGCGTACGCCTCATCCACCTTTTGGTATGCCATCGGCATCACCATTTCCCGCGCCAAAACATTTACAGCTGGCCGCTACAGAGGTTGCATTGTTGCGGTTGTTGCCGATAGTATTTATTTTGTACCTTTGCCTCTCGGTATCCTTGTATTCTTTACATTTCGTCTGCCAAAGTGCACGACGCTTTTGTACTCCGCTAACTCCTCTCTGTTCCGCTGAAGGAGCGTCAGCCTCTCCCGCGGAGCAGGGAAGAGCCCCTGGAGTTGTGCAAAAGGTATGGTAAACAGATTTCCGCGGCGGGAAGGACGTAACTACCCATGTTCGCCCTGCTGCGATCGTTGGCGGGGCCTAAACCGTTTTTATTTAAGGCCGCAGGCGTGCAAATTTTGTAAACTCCGCGCGCGCGGGTGCCTGTGCGTGTGTGAGTGTCTGTGTGCGCGCTTGCGCTCTGCCTTGGAATGACACAGGTTTGTTACCCGTTTTTGTATGTGTATCTTCTGTTTTGAGTGTCTGTACTTATTTTCCTCTCCCGTATCCTTTTCCCCACTTGGCGGCGGGCTAGCAGGCGCACCTGCGTAAGGGTCTCAACCTTTCCGCCTAGCCTTGCACGCTGCCGAGTGGGTATCGCAATCTGTGCAAATAAAAAAAATATTAATATTATTATCGCCATTGTCGCAAGGTTCGTGGAGAAAACTACAGTCCTTTAGTGCGAAAACAGTCCAGAAAATTCGAACGCTCCTTGCTACAAGTGAACACGGCCGTTCATTGGTTGTTGCCTTCTGGACGCAGCGGGAGACGCGACGCCTGGACGCAAAATATCTGGCTCTTCCAGATATGCCGGAATGCGCCAAAAAACGCTGCGTTTCGTCCCGGCGCCGAAAGTGACGTCAAAGCGCAGGCGCAGACGCGACGCAGACGCGGAGAAGAGCGCGCCATGTGGGCTAGCCATTAGGCGGAAGGTGCGCGCGTACGTGTGCGAAGCCGCGCTTCCGTCGTATGAATCTTAATTTTTTTGTAGGATATATGTTTCACGCTCTGGCGCGAGTCACCAACCCGCTTCAAAGGGTTTAGCCGCGTGCATCTTTTCATCGGTTACGATTACAATTGCAGTTCTGCGCATTCAAATCGAACCGGGGTGGGCAAATCTGGCAGAACCGGTCGCGAGTGGGCAAACAGTTGGGCATCGTGCATTTACTTACACGGTCACCGATAGCCAGACTTGGACGTAGTTCAACTACTCTACTCAAACTACTGTAGTTTAACTACTTTTTCGAGTAACTTGGTAACTTTCAATTACAACTGGATTTGGGTAATTAGTAGTTTTATTTAACTACTTTTTTCAGGTAACTTCTACTCAAATTACTAACTACTTTCGAAATCTAGCGCTAATTTTGCTCATCACAAAAGTTTGAGCGCAGAAATGAATAAGACGCCGGCAGATGAAGTGGCATTCCCGAACAAGGGGCCCCATTGTTCGGGAAAACGTCCTTGGGCCAAGGTGGCGACGAGCAGCCAAAACATAACACGACGCGCGAACGCAGAAGAGATGCTAACAAGCCTTGGTCGGGTATTGACCTAATGCGGTAATGCACGCAGGCGCCGCGTTTCCAGCTGCAGCCGTGAAGGACGAGGACACTCCGAGGGCTGTTGTTGTTTTCGTGTTGTCTGTCTTTAGTGAGTTCTGACTCTGACTCAAGCGGTAGGTTCCACGGGAGGTGCCACTGGAATGACCTCGCAGCTGGGCGCCTGTTCCAGTAGTCGCCTCGTCGTCAGCGCATACGCCTTTGCAAAGCGGCGTAGCCGGACCTCCCTCCAGGCGTGATCACAAACCCTGGAACGGATAATCCGTTCATGGGAGCACGTTCCCCGCTTCAAGCTGCAACTGTACGAGCGACGATGCTTGTTCACGTAATCCTTCGTGTCCTTCCGACCTTCCATGCCTGGGAGACCTCCTTTTGTTAAAAACGATTTACTTGTCAGGCATGTCAGGCGCGTCAGAATATTGTAGTCGCCGGCGAGGATTGCGAGTTACCCTTGGGAGATCCTTTTGTTGGCCTCGGCGCCAGCGGCGAAGTATACTTCGGTTCATTTTCTGTTAAACCAAAACAATTCGTTTTTTTTCAGTAGCGTAGCACTAGCACTGCAACGAGACGCGCAGTCGTCCGGATGATCTCATCGTCGTGACGCGAGATTTGAACCTTTGACGGTCGGGTGCACTCGCTCAGCGTACTCTCAGAACGTCGTCGGAATAAAGTGGGGCCAGTCATAACAATCTCAACTTGCCAAAGAAAAAATAAAAAAGGAGGAAAGTTTGTTATAGAAGACCCTCTACCAGAGGCAAACCTCACATGTTTCGTCATGGACACCTAAGATGCCGACACTCGCTTACCCGACCCTGCACAGCCTGTTTCTCAAATTCAACGGTGCCGTTCCATTCAGCGCGTCGGTGGAACGCCTGTCTATAGCTTGGCTGGGGACGTCTTTACAAGGAAAAGGGAAAACTCTCCTATCAAGAACTTTGAAAGTCAATTGCTTCTACGAGCGAATAAACTATTTTGGTGAAAACGCAAGCCATAAATAGATTGCATTTTTTTAGGCTCGCAGGATTTTTCATTGATGAAAACTGCTGTTCATTTTGCTACCACAAAAATATAAAAAAGTAACTTGAAAAGTAACTTCAAAGTAACTCGCTACTTTTTACAGTAGTTAGTAGTGTACTCAATTACTATTACAAATGTCGTAATTTCTACTCTACTCCAATTACTTTTGGCGTCGATACTCAGTAACTTAACTTAACTGCCTTTTTTGAGTCATTTGTACATGTCTGCCGATAGCCGAAGAAACATGGGGCCTATGCGGAGAACAACTCGTCCGCTTCTTGCGCGGGAGTTGCAGTGACGTTAGGACGACACCGAGCTCCGATTGGCTTCGGTTGAAAGGATATTGAGTAGATCTCGGTGCTAGATGCCTCGAGGCCTCTACCCACTATCCTTCGATCAGAGCCAATCAGAGCTCGGCGTCTTTCTGACGTCACAACAAAAGGGGCAGACGAACTCCGTCTTGTGGTTACGCTTTGATCTTCGGCGTTCTTCTCTGTTCATTCGGAAATCAAATCGGCAGTGGACAAATCAGAAGGTTCTCCATACATGCCTGTATTTCTTCAGATGTCACTGATTATACGTAACAGACTATACCTAATATCAAAGGCCTTAGAAAAACCCAAGACGCTTCTTATCTTTCGACACTGATAGTGATTTGCCAGCTACTCATATCTCGCTCCGAGACGTCATACCTAATTTATCAGATCAAATCATATCAAATGAGTCTACTTTTGACGGCAAATGCACAATTGTGACGAGCGCGCTAGAAAAAAAAAGAAGCTGCGAGGTTCAACTTGACTGGCTTTAACGCCGCTCAAACGTACGATTACAAAGACGCCAACACAATACCACGAATTTGTACGCGAATATGCAGGTTGAAAGTTACGGCGCCTCTAATCTGAGTCGAACTGAACCTCCGCCACGCGGTAATTTTGTAACCCGTCAGAGTATTGTCACGCGCGCCTAAAATAAACGAAATGAAATAAATAAAGTAGTGTTTGGCACGTAAGCAAGCTGCTGTGCCATCTTTCCCATCGCCTTTAAAAAGAAAAAAAAAACTGGTACATTTACATTTTTTTTTTGTCTCGGCCAATTAAAGCCGAGAGTTGCGCGCGACAAAATGTCTGGGCCACATGTGCCGTCAGACCCGGGCCACTGCAGTCGCGAGTCGTCGGCGGACACGCCCCTGTGCCCCGCAGACATATCGTCCAGGAGAGCACGCGGTCCTCCGGGCAATGGCGGACACGCGTCATTTGGACGGCAGTCGCATCTCCTAAGCCGACAGTGGGAAGGAAGCTACGTGCTCCTTACGACCAATCGTACGTCTATCTTTCACCGCGTGATCACGCAGCACACCCCATGTTCATTCGCCGAGTGAGCAGGGCCAGGTGGTGAAAGACAGGCGGTCGATTGGCCTGGCGAGCCTGTACCTTCCAGTGCACTGCCAGCTTAGAGCTCGAACGGAGTATATAATGTGCCGCATCTGGAACTTTTCAGTACTGCCTTCGCTCTCGTTGCCCTAGACGGGACGAAAGATGCTCGATGGCGGCGGCGAAACCGGAAGTGCTCCCTCCTCGAGCGCGCGTGCCATACCGGAAGCTGGTGGAATGTCCACGACGAAACGTTTACGGTTTACGACTGACTGTCGGGGAGCACCTCGGAGGGTCACGTGGTTTCGGTTTGCCCCTCGAGGGGAACAGCGACTCCGTCTTTCGTCAAAGGGAGCTCCGGTGTTCGAGAAGGATGTGGGTCTGTTGTTGGGGACGAGGGTGCGAGCTTTCACTGCCTCCTGAGGCCGGTTTAGCGTCAAAGTGTATTTATGGACTGTTTACGCCATAAACCACTTTTCTTGGTCGAAACCGCGGGGCTTTCACATTTTATTTGCGCAATCAGTGTGATCGCTCGCCCCTCTGCCGCACTTTAAATATTAGCCCCGACCGGGAACGATTGGAGCGCTGCAATCGCTCGATGGTGACGTAGCGACTATCACGTGACGAGGACAGATATTTTCTCTAATATTTTCTTTTTCCTTTGGTTGTGTGTTTTAGCGCGTAGCAGCAAAAACTGTTCCCTACAGAGTATTTTGGTGTTTGCTATCCCGCAAGACATACATAGGACGCAATCTAAAAACAAATCCGATTACGTCATGGGAAACAATCGGAAGTGTGTAAGTTACGATGGGGTCCTACGATAGCTTCGTGGGCGCCAACACTGCTCGGATACTTGTTGTGGAGACCAAAAGGCGTACTTGTACGCGGTCTCCCGCGCTTCCTACTTTAAGCACCAAACAAAACGAAAAAAAAGAAAAGGAAAAAAATAACGCACTCGAGATTACCATTTTCGGTGTAGCTGATTCACACGACGGACTGATCCGCGGACGGATTGATCACGTGACGACATGTCAGCCGGTCCGTATGTCTTCCAAGCGCATCCACACGAGGGAGACGACGAGCAGACGCCAGCGAGGACGGACTGAACCTGGTCGCCACCCCACAGTGCCACGAAACACCAACATCGCACCGTGGCGCCGTTGTCCAAGAGAGAAATCGACGTTTGCTACCGCGATGATGAATCGTACGCCGCTGTTACGTACAGATTGAGACAGAAACACCGTGATAGGCTTGGCGCGAAGCGCCACTAAGCTTTACTAACCCACAGCATGAGAGTGACACAGGCATGGTCCTGCTCGAGAAGGGTTCCGCGTAGAAGCGACGAAGTTCTGGGCTCGCGGAGGGGCATTTGGAGATGCCTTCACGCACTCCGCACTCGTGCACAACACTCAAGTTCACCACAGCCACAAGAGAGGTCTTGCTCGGTGAAATCCTGATTGGACGTGCAAGAATCATCGCGGCGTGCTAGACGAGTTTTGACGGAAGCTTCTTGACGCGGACCCGGAGGAGTCACGGAACCTGCGTCGCGTCAGCCAGACAAAGTTTCTGCAGTTTCTTTCACACGTGGAACCAAGAAACGCGCGACAAAATGAACCAGCGAACGCACAGAACACAACGATGCGCCATTTTTGTTTTCATCGTCCAGAAACAAAAACAAGAAAACAATGTTTTGTTGCCAGCCTAAACGCTTTTCAAGTCAATCTCCCGTCAAAATTCCGCGAGTGAAAAAGGCTCGACTTTATCACCTCGCGCGTCCGCGGACGAGGCGCGGATCGTAGGAATTGGGGACGTGGCGGTCACGTGGTACACGGTCCGCGGACGAAAGTCGCGATTCGGTTCCGTGGTGGGAATCGGCTGTAAAGGCCGCTTGATTCACGGATTTCCGAAGCAACGCCAACAATCGCCACGACTTTAGCGGGATGCTCTAAGTCGGTGGGGAATGCCTAGCTAGGTGGGTCGGAAGGCCTGGCTAGGCGCTCGTAACTCGCTACCTGCGACCAGCAGCCTCGTTAAACGAATATGTTAATTCTCGCGACCCTTTTTTCTTTTTTCTTTTTCTTTAGTGGACCAATTTGTATGATGTTTAAACCTCATTGACCTAGATCTTCTGGTTAAAAGGTGAGTCTTGTCTCTTCGTCGTCCCCTTGCAAGTTTCGGAGTGTTGTGCGGTGGTGGCGGACGCTCTCCTTCTGCAGTGACACCCGATAATTCTACTTGCTGCTTTCTTTGGCGTAAAGCTCACATAAACACGCTGTGGATTACCCTCGCATCATGTGGTAGGTACACTTCATTTTCAGCGTGCGCATCTCTGAAAACGCGCAAAGGAACTGCAAAAACAAAAGGTAACTGGCGATCTGAATTTTAAGTTTAACGCCTGCTCGGCCATCCTCACGGTTCGTTCCTATTTGATCTGTCTGTTGCCTACAAACAGGAAAAAATCCTTGCAATGGGAACCCTGTCGTCCAAGAATCTACCTGTTTGGTCACTGAACAAACCTCCGAAGTCACGACGAGGACCGTTTTGGCCGTGGTCAGAACGGTAACATGAAACTGGGTCATTAGGGAGTTTTCGTAGGTCGTTCTCGCCTTCCCGCAAAGCTCTCCGCGACCCGCAACGATATCCAGAACCCTACAGCCAAGGCCATCGGTGCTCAGGTGCAGAAGCAACTTCTTCATTGCGGTGGAGGCTTAGCGGAGGGGAAACGCGCTCCACGAATTCTCCCTATTGGGTCCTGTTCCGCAGGCCGCGACGCCACCGTCCCGCCGCTTGAGTTCACTTTTGACGAGAAGTGCAACGAAAGGAGAAGGTCAAAAGCCAACCCAAAGTATCTCTCAAATTAACGAATCAAGCATGAATTATGAACGATACACCTCAGCCTACATGCTACCAACAGAGCGCACAAGCGGTCGCAAGATCCATGCTACTATACGTCACGACAGGGAGCCCTCCAGGTGGTGCAACTCCACCTTCTCGAGGGCAATGAGAGTTACAGACTCTCGTGGCGTGGCTCCTTGCGTTTCTGCTTTGTAGTTCTTTCTGCGGCGTTATCTAATGCTGCAATCTCATTGGCTGAGGAGCGATAATCGGAGGCTCGGGAGTCTTGCGTTTCTTATCTTTAACTGAGGTAGGCCTCGGCTGTGCGCCTTTTGAACATGCAGCTGCCCACTAGAAAGGTGCACGAAGAGTATCGGAGCTTTTCTACACCATTATCCCACGACTCATGGACGGTCATTCGTGCGTTCACGTCACGTGACATTTAGACGTAAAGGACCACTTGGGCCCTGTTTGCGACCGCTATGGTTCAGAAATCCAACATTTCGAGAGGTAGATACACGATTAGGAGATCATCGCGGATTCATTTACTCTGTAGTTACCTCTCTCAGCGAGCAAGACGCCGGATGGGACTTCTTCCATCTTTCGTCCGGCGCGTCGACAGAAACTGGTGATATCTGGCAGCGTTCATTCTATGCCACAATATGCCCCAAGTGTCCTTACTCCGAAACGTAGCTTATTTCTTTTATAGGTGTGCTTTCAGTACCAGTGGTATTAAATGATGGGTGTTTGTATTAGGTGTATTTTGTCTAAGGACCGATTTGAGCATCCACTATAGCATACGAAAGTTCAAATTTAATTTTTATAAAAGGAAACAAAACTTTAACATAAATCGCTTAGCGAGGACTCTGAATTGGTATTGCGGGTATCTTATAAAAAAGCTTGGGTAATAATTAGGTAAAATATATCAAAATTCTTTTCAACATTTACCTCGCATTAAGGTTATTTTTTTAACATTACATATAATTAGTGCACTTATACAATAAGTAAATGTTTTATATCCTAGCTTTTTTTTTTTTTGGCACCGTTCGCAGTGACTCAGTCTCAACGAGGAAGACTCACTGAGGCATAACCAACCTTGAAAGCGACACACGTGGCTCAATTTGCTCGTATGCGCCAAAGTTCTAACCTAATCGGAAATGCCGGGAATATGCCCGCAAAAACACAAAACAGACAACCCAGACTGCAATAGCAGTAGGGCACACTTTGTTTACAACGGAAGCAAGGAGCCGAGACGGGCCCCTAGGAGCTAGAAGCAAACTCGCCTTCTGCCCTTCCACCTTCAAGCACGGTCAGGCAGTGAAAGTGAGCGGTGCATGGACCCGTGACCTTCACCTGGTGCCTGCAGCTGACCTACAATCCGGTCACCCAAAAGTTGACAGTGCGGCGGAAACTACGTGCTCCTTGAACCAGTCATAAGCTCTTTTTTTTTTTTCGTCCCGTGCTCAAGTTTTCGCCTGTATTACCGCGGGTGAGGAAATGGAAGGAGGCGTTCATTGGGCTGGGCAGGGAGTAGCTTTCACTGCAATGTCATCTTGGGCGGGAACTGAGTTTAGCGTTCCACCTCATTCCCCAGAAAAGCAAGAAAGAGACGTCAGCGCTGTTGTTCATTAGCCTCATTCGCCCTCCAGGGTCATTTCTTTTCTGTCCGATACCTGTCCGGAGGGCAGCAGCAGTCCGGGTGGTCAGTGTCCGAGGCAGGCCACGGGGGGCAGCGGGTGGTCGATGGAGCGGAGCGCCACGAAGGCAGAGCCAGGGGTCAGCGAGGCTGACCACTTAGATGAAGCCGTCAGTCGGAAACGTTGCCACCCTGTCAGCCACAATGAAGTCACGTTGTTGAGCCTCGAAGGGCGCGGCAAGCCGCACGGCAAGGCGAGTGTTTCGCGGCGTTTCTTTCGGACAGCCGAATAAAGGCTTCGTGTTAGTTCCGCGATGATTGAAGAAAACTGAGAGGTGCGTGTGTCTGTTTCTTTGTGTGCACCAGCGCATGACGAGTGAGCATCAATCTCCTTTGTTTGGTTTCTCCGTTCGATAGATCCAGAATAAGTTTTCAACGCAGAACGCGCGTGTTCATTGGCAGGGTTTTGTGCAAAAAGTGCAACGCGCGAATGTGACGAAAAGCGTTACATATTGGCCAAGGCGAAATAATGCATCCACAGCTCATAAGCATCCAAAGAGCAGGTACTCTTAATAAATAACACTTTCTTATAGTAGTTAGGCGTAATTAACCGCAACAAGCGATATTTACCGATCGGCTCACTGAGGATCGTGCCACAAACCGTGTGATTCGCAGCGCATAGCCTTTGCTCGGTGCCACGAGAGGAGAAAAGAGCGCAAGCAGCAGGATGGAGTACGACTCACGGGAGCCTGCGAGAACTGACTCTTGTTGAGACCGAGTTGCGTCCGTGGTGGTGGAGGAGCGACGCGCGCCAGGCACAGGACTGGGACCGAGCTGGAACGACGAGGAGCCCAGACACTCTAGAAGGATACACTGGGTGCTTTCATGATGTGCAAGTCAAAAAGCACACTCGCGGCCACCTTTGCTTTTTACATGATTGCTGTTTTTTAGTTTCTACGTTGATGGCCAATGGCGGCCGAGCTGCCCACGTCACATTGTCTGGCTCCACATCAGTCCATCCCTTTGTGCACACACAGTCACGTACCTGAAATCGGGAAGCCGAGCCGAGGAAGTGCCGGCAATGGCGTCCGCTGTCGGCTCGTCAGGCGTTCGTCTGACGGCTCCGGCCATTATGCGGCGTCGTGGCTCAGGATGGAATTTCGCCCGATAACCCGCGTATGGCGGCACACGATCATCCAAACGGAGTTTTCTCGGCCGAGGCGACGTCTAGCTTGACGAAGGTGCACTCCGGGGTCGCTCCCCTTTCGGCGAAGACGGTATCTGATGTCTGCCTCGAGTATGTGGCGCCGTCGCTCGGCAGCGTCTCCCGGCAATCGGCTGGCAGCGGCCTCGGGTCACCACTCCTTCAACTAGAGCGGAGGCAATAGTTGTCAGTTGGCCCCAGGCCAGGGGTTTCCCCAGGATTCTAATCAAGGGGGCGGTGTCTCAATGGCTCGGGGAGGGGGGGGGAGGCTATGCGAGGCGAGGCTAGATAAAATATAAAACTGTTTCTTTTTTAGTCCACTAGGTAAATTACAGACGTCTATTAACCAAATGCCCATACCGTAATGTATGTTTTCCTTTCTCTATAAATATATCCTGAGAGGTGGTGTTTTCTACTTAGTCTGAAGAAAGGAATTTTATTTTTTACTTTTTTTTAGATTTAAGGGTGGTGTCCAGGAAACCTAGGGGGGTTTACACCCCCCCCCCCCCCCACTAGGGGGGGTCTGGGGAAATCCCTGCCCCACGCCGTACGTGACACTACCTAATGATGAAGCCTGGCTCCCCATGCGACTCCACAACGTCATGGAGCATATCATAACGCACAAACAAATAGCGCAGTGGGTACGACACGACATTGCGCAGGAGCCAGTAGTTAGATTAGCGGGTGCCATAAACCTCCTCCCTCGCGATTACCTTAGCCACTCCTTGCAATCAAAGAGCACTAAGAAGTAAGAACTCAAGACGCTACACTCACCCTCGAAAGAAGCAGAACCTAAATACTTTACTAGAATGCATTCTGTTTTGCTCATTTGCATTGGAGAGAGCCGAATTCTCCTCTGGCGGTTCGGAAATCCACCGTCTGGGAGAGCGCGCATCGCGCTTCGCCAAGGGTTTCCGCCGGCGCACCGAGATACCGGATTCGCAAGGACAGCAGAGACGGCACCCTCCGCTGTTTCGACGACTTTACACAACGATAAATGCCGGCAGCAACTCCTTCATAATTACAGGGGAAGCACCGAGGCTGTGCGCGTCGGGCCTTTCCAACTACGCAAAAGCTGTAGACGCCGGCCATTGGCGTTTCGCGGAGTAAGATATATACCTTAGTAAAGTATTTGCAGGACTCGCGAAAACTTCTCCTTAAAGCACAAACCTCACAAACTCGACTCCAAAACAAATTTAAACATGTGCCCCATACTCTGGTAAGCCCGGCGATCACAAGGGTGTGTCGTGTATGCAACACATTCAAAACCGCCCATAGCTCCCCGTAACCAAGCATAAATTACCATAACGCCCGCGTAATGCACGCCCGACAGGTTTTGTGGCACCCGGATTTATCAAAATGACATAGAGACAAGTTTATTTTATATTGAATTTCTTGCACCTTTAGAATAGAATGCGGAAACATACTTAGAAACGGGGGCAACACTTTCCCAATGTATATGGTGGAGCGTAACGTGTGATATTCTTGATGCCATTAAAACAAAAGTGTCTTTAAAAAGAGCAATCACGAGATAAAAAGATTAATAAAACGCGAACAGGGCACGGACACATTTACTGATTCTGACATCTGCTGTGACACGGTGTTCACAAACATTCAATATCACTGCAAATGTTAGTGTGCCAGATGAGCACATTCTACTTCACTTGTAGTCTTGATTATAAAATTTGAGTTGTAGAAAGACACCCGACGAGAACTTGTTTGCACACTCTAACTGTGTCGCGGGTTATATAATTTATAATCACATGTGACAGCATTAGCGGCTGCGTGTGAAAGAATGTCGACGCGAGCCACTTGAAGTTCACAAAGCGCAGTGCATGGAGCGTGCATTACGCGCTTTCCTATCTTGTGTTGAGATAAAGTTTAGAAGGTGACATATTTTCAGTCAGTTGTGTGTGAGTGTTGTTTTATGTGTGCGGGAGCTTGTCTGTGTGTGTTCGCCTGCGTACGTGTATGTGTGCGTGGGTGCTTGTGTGTGTTTTACTTTATATTTTGGGTGGCGGGCTGGGAGGTGCACATGCGTACGGGTTTTCCCACTGTGAGTGTCTGATTCTCGTTTTTGTGTCCTTGTGTTTTGAGCGCTAAAAGGTATTTCAGGGCTTTCACCTTTCTGCGCAGCCTTGCACGCTAACCAGAATGAAATTATTCGCAAATAATTATTATTGTTATGATATTCAGATACACTTGCGGCTGCGAGAGGAGATCTACGAAAACTATCAAGGCATAGAACGTGAACTTTCTGGTACACAGCAGACACAAGGGGTCTGTCTAGCAACGTTTCGAGTTGAGGTAGTAGGTACACGGCAGAACTATTAGAAACCGGCTGAAAAACCGCAGAAACCTTTATATATATATTTTTTTATCTAACATTACCCCGAGTACCCTGGTTATGCCATTATACGAGAGGGAAGACGAAAGTTGATGCCAGAAACTGCAACATGCAGTAACGCACTAATTACACAAAAATCATATCAATCTAAACAAAATATTTAAACACTAGCAATGTCGATAAATGCAATGCAAAAACTTCACTCGCCGAGGTGCATCAGTCATGAGTACCGTAAAGTAATATTTCACACGTTCTTTTGAATTTTGTTCTATCTGTAATTGCCACAATATTGTGGGGCAGTGAGTTCCAATCGGAAATGGCAAGCTGCAGCTGGGAGTTCACACATTAAACAAGGATAAGGACGTAGAAATGAATGATATAGAAAATTAAGCTTGCACGAGTATCCGCTTTTCAATTCTAGACGATTACAAAAGGAGGACGGGAGAATTTTGTTGACTCCACTCTGGCGATTCCTTAACTTTTGAGACATATGAACCCTGCGGCATTTTTTTTCTTCCTCTTACCGCTACCACAGTCCAAAATGCCCACAATACAAAGAACTGTTCAACAGTCGGACTATTTAGTGCGAGTGACGACAAAAACATGCCAGCAGGCAGTCTCACTTGCGAACATATTCCAAGCCGCCAAAGCACGTATATGTCTTGGATCTCTAAAGCATCCAGGTCAGCCCCTTCACGTGATCGAATAAGTACTATTCTAGAACATAGCGTCACAATAGCCAACACAAAGCCACTGCCGCAAAACGTGAGGTCATGTTGCAGCGCCAAATCAATCCGAGCGCCAGAAATTGCGCGGTAACCGGCTTTGCAACGACCGTTTATGACATTGTTGCTATGGCAGCCGAGGTTCACGTAACGCGTCGTAGAGGGAACGCAAGGATTCTTAAGGTCGCACTCGAACACATTTACCTGAACCAGCCTCATGTGTGCGGATGTGCGTGTATTGAGCGTTGGCGCTTTATTTCATAAGGAAAGACCGATTCGCCCTCTGGATTCATCGTTCATGGTAAGCTAGAGTCGTGCGCCTCAACGTACGATGAGCCAATTTATAAAACACCCGTGGAACCACAATCAACCAGGAGCCGCGCAACTAGGAAAAAAGATTGTTCTGGAAGTGCTCTAACAGCAGCGCATGTTAGATATACGTAGACAAAGCCATATCACACGCAGGGAACCGACGACGCGTCGGTCCAAAAACCATCCGTCAGACAACGAGTGTGCCCTACGCGCAGCGTAACGCACGCCAAGCCCCGCGCTGTAATCCAGAAGATCCCGTCCCCCAACCCGTCCGTCTGGTTGGTGTGGGCAAAGTGGTTGGCCAAAGCGCGTGGGCCCGCTTTGTTCGGGAGAACAAGGCAAGACGCGTTGCCCCGCTCTGTTCGCGAGGATCCCCGAACAAACGCGGCGGCTCCCGGAAAAGGAGACAGCCTTTTTTTCTTTTTGGCACGTCGCGTCTGCTCCATGACGGCGCGTTGTGTCCCCAACCGTTTTCTTCACCCCCACCACCGCTAGGACTACTGAAATAAAGTGCGCACAAAAGATGGAAAATTGAAGGCGCGCACGCCCGTGGTTAATCCGGAATTCTGGGTTTGAGCGAAAAGTCGTCTTTGATCCGTTTTGTAAGCGGGGCCCAAAGAAGCAGCGCCAATCAGAGTTGGGTTCGTTTCAGGCAAGAAGCGCGCGTCCCTAAACGGCTTTCTCTCTTTTTTTTCTTCTTTTTTGTGGGTGCGTGTGTGTTTTGGAGCTTGCGATTGGCCTTTAGGGAGCGAGTTGCCGTCGGTGCGGGCAGAACGCCTGCAGGAGCGCTGGTTTGGCCGATACCTCGGGACCGCTAATACAGACGCCAATATTTGACTCTTTGGCACCCCCTTTTCCCTCCCGTTTCTTCTTCCCTCCTTGTTTGCCGGATTGACAAATGGCTTCTTCCGCACCGGTTGAAGCCAACAACATGTTTGTAAATGTTGTTTCAATTCTGCAGTATCTTTTTTCTGTAGAATGTACTAGTTGTTGAGCGAGTTCAGTCTGGTATATATATATATATATATATAAAGTTGCAAGAAAAACGAATAGGACAACCAATCCATAGCTCGTTCGCGCGCGCGCGCGTACAAACATTTAGGACGCACTGTGCAAAATGTTCGTGCGTGAACTAGTGAAAGCATTAAAATACCTAGGTGTTCCATCATGTCTAATCAGATGGATTAACGCATATCTCACAAATCGCCAACCATTCGTGGATGTCAATGGTACCTATTCAGGAATGCTTGCTGTACACTCCGGGCTGACACAAGGTTTTGTTCTGGGCCCCCTGATTTTCTTGGTTTACGTAAAGAACTTGTTTTGACTTGTTGCTAACGGCCCCGTGAAAATACGAATGTTCGCTGATGATTGCGTAATTTATAACCCTGTTTTGTCAGTTCAGGACCAGATAAAGCTAAAAAACGTGCTTTCTGGCATGGCGTTGTGGTGTCGTGAATAATGCCGCCCGCAGGGCTGAGAAAGCAACGCTCCGTCACGGACTTCTAGAAGATTCGCGTTTATTCTGGTTGGTTCAAGTTGTAACTGTAATGACCAAGCAGAGACAGCTGCTCCAACAACAAGAATGTTTATTAAAGCGTGGCGCGGCTTAAATAGTTCAGCGCCGATGCTTATCGACGCTTACAAGAGAGAAGGAAAGAGAAGGAAAGGCGCACGCTCGCCTGCCCGTCCTGCATGTCACCGCACGACGTCACTTGGCACGATATCACAGTAACTTTCGTCCTGCTTTCATGTTCTCCAAAGTACGTGCCAGTTCATCCTCGCCCTGAGCGCGCGACGTACGAACCTTCTTTGCCGAACTTTCGAGATAGTACGCGACGCACTGTAGATAAGCGGCTGCCTGCTACCTTGTCGAGTCTGTCTCGCTCTCGCCCTCTGTTACGCCGCCGAATGGCTGCCTGCTTTTCTGCTGCCTCGACGCCCTTTCTTTAATTATTACTTATTATGTGTGGCACAAGTTCGCCCATTAAACCTTTCTCTTTCACGTTAACTGTTCGTCTTCTTGTCACCTTCATTCGTGACAATATAACATATTGATGAACATGAACAATACTCAGTATATGCATATTTCAACAAACAAAAAACATTCTAACATTTAATTACGAGGCTGAAGGAGCCAGACTGCATGGAAAACGCCGAGTACTATAAATATCTCGGTGGAATCATTTCAAGTGATTTAAAATTGAACCGGCATTTGGGGTGTATTAGAAAGCGAGCAACAAACAAATTGTGGTATCTTAAGGGAACACTTGGCATAGCTCCACATTTGGTTAAGCTTCTAGCATATAAAACTATTCTAAGACCTATCCTGGAATACGCGTCGAAAGCTTGAGGATCCCTGCAGGTAAACATTGTTAAAGAGCTTGAGGATGTCAAATCACTGGCTGCGAGGGTGATTTTTTCAGATTTCAGGCGATCAGCGTTCGTCACGGGACTTAAGGAGGGTAACTGCAAAGAAAAAAAACGTTTTTTTAAACAGCCTAATTGGGACAAGCATGTCAAAAAACAATTTTTCCGCCAGAAAAAAAAATGTTTACAGCAACATTTATTGCGTGAGACTGATTTTAGTTTGCGGCTGTTTCGTCCGTTTTAAATCGCGCGCCACGAAGTTGGGATTTCGTGACGTCAATCCCAATCGGCTGGTATACTTCTCATTGGCTAAGAGTTTGATTATATGCCGCTCAAAAGGAAATATGCCACTCAAAAGGAAATTGCAACATATAACAAAGGTTTAACAACCAAGATCTAAGCTGTCAATCAAACTCTTAGCCAATGAGAAGTATACCAGCCGATTGGGATTGACGTCACGAAATCCCAACTTCGTGGCGCGCGATTTAAAACGGACGAAGTACCGCAAACTAAAATCAGTTTGAAGATAAAGTAAGTAGGCGGGCGAGCTGGTTGATGTTACACATCGCCCGTCGTCTCCGGTTTTCAAAAATGTGTAAAAAATCAGTCTCACGCAATAAATATTGCTGTAAACATTTTTTTGTCTGGCGGAAAAATTGTTTCTTGACATGCTTGTCCCAATTAGACTGTTTAAGAAAAACTTTTTTTCTTTGCAGTTACCCTTTAAGACTTCAGCAAATGTGCAACCTTTGATCAATAGAAGGCCATGCCGGCGCGTTAGGTTGTTCTTTCAGATTTATAATGAACTCTTAAAAATGTATTGCTGTAAATACCTAAAACCAAGAGACCTTCTACTCTGAACGAATACGACATTCAAAAATAATGACTACTATTACTGCTCAAATAAATACATTTAGGCAATCATTTTTTGTGCATACAATAAATCTATGGAACAAAGCTATCCAGTTACGTTGTTAACATTGATTAATTTTCAGCTTTTGCAAATTTCTTAGATATTCTTGTTCAGTGCTAAGATGTTTTGACACTGTATAGTCATTCTACTGTTTAGTGTATTGTTGAGTTACCAACCTATAAATATGTATAACGTTACAAACCAACCACGCTTTATCAAATATTGAAAAACGAAAATTCTGGGTGTGTGCAGCAGGGTATATTGCCACACGCGTCGCCGAGCGATCGCGTGCGCGTGGCCAAATGGTTACCGCGTTTGACTGCTGCGCGAAAGGTCTGGGTTCGATTACAACGAGCGGAATGTTCTTTTATTTATTCTTTCAACTCGGCGTTTTCGTGAGTTCGAGAACATTCTCGTCTGATTGAGTTCCGAATGTTCTACACGCCGAACGTCCTAGACCAAATGTTTCAGAAACCCAGGCGGCTACAAAGGTGCTCCGCCTGCTCGAGCCGCAGTGACTGTCGCCCCAGCGCTCGATCGTGCTGTTTCGCCGACATCGACGCCTGCGACGCTAACGTTCTCTATTTTATTTTGGGCACAAGTTCACCGCATTAAACGTTTAGTTCCTTCAGTTATTCTTCGCCTCATCATTTGTCATTTGTGACAATATTGTGTAAAAGAGGATATCTACACAAGTTGTATTTTAAGCGAAAAATGTGAATGGTGCTTGGATCAACCACTCCTGCTTTAACCCCAATGGGCTGGCCGTATCGATAAATAAAATAAAATAAAAATATATCATCGTGCATTCGTCTACATTTAGTGTGCCTCGCATTTGACTGATTTTAATGACGTTTCTTATTGTTCCATGCGATAACGGCACGAAGCTTCTAAAGTAATCGAAAAGTAAACGAAAAAGTAACGGTTGCTTTTTGATGTAATGTCCGGTTACTTTTTGATGTAATGTCCGTTTACTAATTGCAATCGATCACATTTTTCGAGCAATTTGTACAAGACTAGCTGCTATCGCAGTAAAGTATATAGATATTGACTGCGGCCGCAACCATGTTGAAACGAATAAAATAAAAGTCAGGGGACACCAAAAAAAGGCGCAAAAATATACCGGAACTTAAAATTTTTTAATTGATGTCAAAGAGATAGAGATGGCAGTAATGACATTACTGTAATGGAATTACAGTAATTAAATTACTTTTTGGAGTAATGAGTAATGTAATGAATTACTTCTCTAGGCTAGTAATTTAGTAATGTAATGAATTACTTTCAGGCAGTAATTTCGAGAAAATTACTCATTACTTTTGAAATTACTTTTGTCCTAAATTAGAAAGTTCGTTTGCAAGCTTTAAAAAAGAAGAGAAAATTATTTTGCATGGTGAAATGTTGTGAAAGAGCATCGGAGGAAATAAACGACGGCCACCTGAGCGCAAAGCCTTGTACGAAGAGCTGGACAGACGCACAAAGGAGGGCTGGAAAGGCGAAGGAGAAAAGCTTACGTGTAGACATCGCTGGAAGGCAACGGCTTACGAACTCCAGGCACGACAGATTCACGGCGTCGCGTCATCAGGACGATACTATACTTCGTTTATCCCTAAGCTGACAGTGCGGTGGGAGCTGCAAGCTAACCAAAACCAATCAAACACCTTCCTTTAATCACCTGTCCCGTCCCTTTCTCTGCGCGTGGGTATGAACGAGAGCGTGGTTACGTGGCGGACGATAGACGTGTGACTGCTCCAACAAACACGTAGCTTCCACTGTTCATCCCTAAGCTGACAGTGCGTCAGCTTAGGGATGAACGGCTCATAGGCTACAAGGCGACGGGCACATCACCAGTGAGTTAAACATAATTTAAAACCTGAGAGGACAGGACAAACAGATCCCCAGCCTTGTACTTTCGTCAAGCAAGGTCAAACCGTAAGCTTCGACCATTGTGAACAACAAACGACCGGAATAAATAGGTAATTCCAAATGCCTTGTCAAAGCCCCAGAACGTTTCGTGCGTCCTCGAGCAAAGCAGGTGCCGCTCGCGGTATGCCTCGCTGCCTTCCCTTGGGAAGTTTATTCGGGAATAAGCCTACAGGCAGATATCGCCCCCCGTTTGTTGGGAAAGTACACAATTTAGGAAGCTCGCGCCATTCCTCAACTGGCGACGCTTCTGCTTAGCAATTATCCAGGCCCTTTGTGTGACAATGCACAAAAACTTGGGCTCTTCGGGTGTTTGGGAAAAATGCTCCTTGAAAGGAATGACCGAGAATAGGCTCTTGGGAGAATAGAATTAGATTGTGTCCGAGGCGGAAGGGAAACGTTTCACGTGACGACTAAGAACGAGCTGCCATTGCCCGACTTAAAAAACTGACTCGGACTACAACTTCTAAATCAGGAAGACGGAAACATATCACCCTTTTAGTAAGAACCTTCACCGTTGAATGAACAGCGAAACCGGTGAGTCGACTGTCTTTCTGAGTCACATCTAAAGAAGCTATTCATCATGTTTAACACTTATGCCGTGTGCGCCAGCAAAACCACTGTTCAGTATGGTTCACTTTGAGGCACATAAGGTTGTTGCGGTGTAAACAGGAAGATCTGAGTTTTGGTACATATAGACCAACTCAGCTCTTTGACGTCACATCACTGCGGTGGCGCTGCTGTCGGCACTGCGCATGCGCAGCGCCTCGCTTCTCCCGGATCTGGTTCCTGCACACGCGCTGTGGGGGCAAACGAGGGCTTGTTTTGTAAACACTGTGTTGGTGTATACGGTAAATAAAATGAGCACGAATTACTGCCTCAAGGTATTCAAAAGTAATGTCAAAGTAATTTCAAAGTAATTTCATTACTTCTGGAAAGTAATTGTAATGTAATGTCATTACATTTAGTCTGCGGTAATTTGTAATGTAATTTAATTACATTTTTGCAGTTTTCAGAAAAGTAATTAGTAATGTAATTTAATTACTTTTTGAAAGTAATTTTGCCATCTCTGCAATGAGAGCATCACGCGTTGAACTTGCTGGGCGACTGCTAAATCTACCCACCCCGACATGGCGGGAACACGCCTCACTGCCAGGCGGTGCCAGCATCGTCCAAAATGGAAGCTCCCTGGAGCCTCTGTTGCAAACGTCTTATTGCGGAGCGAGCGAGCAGAGCAGGAGGATCTCATATTTTTTACTCCAAATATTGCAGGACAAGCAGCCGCCGCTCTTGCAGAAGAAGCAACGGGTGCGACATGAGGCTGCGGTTCCTATCGAACGCGCCGTCGTGCGTCCACTGATATCTATTGTAGAAGGCTGATCGTGAATCGAGGCTTGTCTTGCTGGGGTGGAGTGGCACCACCGGCAGCCATCACCTGACACCGTCTAATGCATGGGTCCCTATGGAGAAACGAAGAAATGGTGCCAGTTTCTCCGTTGCTAAGCTGTTATCGGCACTGAAAGCAGCCAACACTTTTGTGTTGGCTAATTTTTGGGAAGCCTCTCAAATAGCTTAAGCACCAACATTAAAACTGACAGCCCTCATTGTTCTTATAAATAAATGTTTAGTGGCCAAGAGTAACTCCTCCGGGCGAAAATGTAGCACAGCTCAATTAGACGAGGGTTACCAAAAGTTACCGCGGAGTCGGTGGCGGTTTTGATGAGTTAGGTTTAGCAGACGACAAGCTCGAAGACTTTGCTACGCGGAATTCGCTCACTCCCGGAAAACTGCTGTCAAGGTGGATTTTTTTTTTACACATTCATCAATTTCTGGGATTCCCCGAGAACGGTCTTATTGACGGCAAGTTCCTTTGTTTACTCTACTGCGAGAGCAAGTTTGCCAGCTCAGCCGTTGGTGCTCACTATTTGTCAAGACGTTCGAACGCTTGACAAATAGTGATTAGATTACCAAACACCCGATAGAATGATTGCAGCATACCATAAAATACTCGCCTTCGAGCACCGCGTAAAGGCTTCAATATTCCAACTTTTTTCTGTGTCTTCATAGACATGCGTGTATTGCCTGGTGTAAAGCGATGGCCGCCGGTGGTTTCACCAACGTGTACCCGAACCGCAATCCAGCCTACTACAATGGAGATCAGTGTACGTCTCCCGGGTCCCCCTGAAGCGCGGCGCGCTGCGTCGTCGGTGATTATGTCGTCCTCGGTACACGGCCGCTTTGAAGCAGCACTCGCGTTATAAAAAGAGCGCAATTACGCATCTCTAAGCGGCACACGGAATGTCCGAAGGTTCAAGGAGCCTCATGCTCTTCAAACTTCAGCGTTAGATCTTACGTCTCGCGAACGCAGAGGGAAACATATGTCCCGCCACAAACCCGGTGCTCCTCAAGGCTTTGCAGTCTAGAGGTTTTTGCGCGACATAAGGGACAATCACAAGCGAGTAGGCACGGACAAGCGCAACTTTAACTAGAAGTTTATTCGTGCTCGATCTACCACGAACATCCAGAAAGAGCATTTGCAGCACGTTACACAGAAGAAAAAGGGAACAGAAAACAGATAGAAAACACTTTCAAGACTCCTTCTACGATACATTATGAGAGCAACCTGATAAAACTGCACTTCACTACAGAAATGAGGGTAGTTGACACAGTCACGTCCCCTTTATAGTGCTTCCATCAATTCTCTGGCTGTGCTATCTTGCTTCCTCAAGATCTTGATCTCCTGAAACTGCGCCTCCCCAGTCCGCACAGTGAGTTGGCAAGTGTGCACCACATGGTATTAGGTAGGTTCCTTCCTGAGGAGAAAAATAACGAAATTCCTGCGGATCTTGTCATGCTCTTGGGTCTGCATGCAATATGGCGATGCAGAATGGTCAGTTAGGCATGCCGATGTGGACGTACGCCCAGTAAGATTGTATTTTATAGAATCTGTCTGCAAACTAAAATCTGTCTATTCCTCTTTAGAGTGCCCGCCTGACTGGATGCCAACTCTGGATGTACTGGAGAACTTAAAAGAATTTTAGTCCATGCACGCGTACTATCCACCGTGTATGTGATTTTAACATTGTATGTGAATTTTTGTTTTTTGTCAAAGCAAGCAATAAAAAAAATAAAAAAGCGCGGCGCGTGGCGTGAACGGGTATTGTGCCTGCCTCCAACGCGAGGAAGCCAGGGTTCGATTCCTGGCCGGGGGACGCGTCTTTATTGTGGTATCAGAATGTAGTGTTCTGGTACAATTCGAGAACTCCGTTGGCTTGTTCGCGGCCCGAATGTTCTAATCGCCGAACGTTCTAGGCCGGTTGTTCTGCAGAACCCAGTGCGTGCTACATAAGGGGCCCGCTTGGCCAGCGTCATTTCGCCCAGTTCGACTCTGCGGTCACGCCGACTTCGACGCCCGCGACGCTCTGCTGTTTTCTTCTGTTCCCTTTTCTTTATTTTTGTGCACAAGTTCGCCCCATTAAACGTTTAGTTTCTTCAGTTATTATCGCCTCATCAATTGTCATTCGCAACAGTATGATGGAAGACAGTTCGTGATGGAGAGAAGAGAAAGGTATAGGTTAATCGTGATAATGATTTATTAAATGGATATAACTAAGGCCTAGCATGAAGTAGGTCTCTTCATTGACATACTCCTAGAAACTCAGCTGAAAGATAAAACGTTTCTTCCAATCTGAAAAAAAGACCAAAACTTTTATCTCCTGGCTTGATTGATAAGGCAGGGATTCACGGACCCCTAGAATGCCTCCGCGAACCCCCTTTGAAAATCATTGATATAGTTGAATAATTGACAGAATGAAAGTAAGCGCTAAAAGAACGGGACGAAATTAGGGAAAAAAGCACACACACAGGAAAGGCGCTAACTGGCAACTCATGTTTATTCAGCGATTCCAACGTCACAAAAACTGTTCCGCACACACAGAGACTGTCATACCTCATAGTGATAAGCACAATCACCGCGTTAAGACGTCGCATAGTTATCTTTGTTGCTGTTGTCTAATTGTTACTTGATAACCTGACGAGTCACACGAGAACGCGACACAAACTGCAATGACTAGTGCCGCGTCCGCTTAAACGGCTACTCATTCATAACAATGTCGCCTCGTGTTCTGTTTCTATCTCTTGTGTCCGTCTTTTTTGCGCCAAACCATGTATCCCAACGTTCACCAGCTCGCCCAACAACAAACTATATTATATTCATAATAAAGTCGAGCTCTTTCTTCATTATACGTACGGAAGGCGAGACTGATACCCGAGTCCTTTTGCATGCATTTAGTTTTGTTTTATGTTGATGCTGGATGTTTATTTTTGCATCAAGTACAACGTAGAGCGTACTGAAGCTTGAGGAAAAAGCCGCCAGAAGGACAGCATGAAAAAGCCACAGGTGCAAACGTTGAAATTTCTGCAGACTAAAAAATCAACATAACACATTTCCAGCGATAACAAATAAACATGAAAAGAAAAAAAGAAAGGAAAAAGCTCTGGAGACAGGCAAACAGAAAACTAAAGGTATCTATTATTAAGCATAGTCAAGTTAAAAAAGAGAACAGACTGCATTTGGTCGCCTTTAGCAACTCCATTCACAACCTCTCTCTGCAGCTCTCTACCGCTTGCACCGTTCAATAAGAGAGAACAGCCACATGCTTTTCAGTGCACTTCGGCACGGGCGAACCATTGTCACGTGTTGTCGCAGTCCGTCGTTCAGGCAACGCTCGGTTTCATCTATGCGTAGACTACTCGTTCACAACTCAGAAGTAACTTATGAACAACCTCGGTAGCACTAGGGGCACATATTTTTGGCAAGTGTTTTTTGACATCACGCCGGTCTTTCTTAACCTTCTCCCCTTTCGCCCTCTGACCATAGCTAACACATTTTGGGCAGCTTATAGAGAACCGTAGGGACGACGTCCACACTGTAAATTTTGGAGCTGCTCCTTTCAGGTTCTCTCGCAGGGGTGCCCATGTAAGCTGTGCGTTTGGAGAGTGGCGCATCCACAAACCCTGAGCCCCGCAGGGGCGCCTGCCCCTTAGGTGCTAGGTGCTTGGTGAGTAGCGTCACCATGGAGCCCAGTCACGTGGGCCGCCACACCCACACGCAGGGGGGGCACCCACTCCAGTAGCTGCTTTGGTGAGTGCAGCTAACAAGAACCCTGAGCCATGGGATTCGTCCACCCACGCCTGGCTGTGCGTCTTAACCCGTGTCCTCTTGGTGGCTCAGCTGAGCCCGGGTACGTTGGACCCCTTCGGGACCCCCAGGCGAGGTAATCCACTTGGCCCCGGCTTCTCGTAGACGGGTGTTCTGGGTTGGGCCAACCAGGATGATCCAGTCAGTCGCCTTTCTCCATCTCTGCCTTTCTTTCTCCTCCATCTCCTCTTTCTTCTTGTCCACCTTCTTCGCATAAAAGGGCTAACCTTGGGTTGGTGACGGATAGCCTCGTCCAGATCCGCTTGGTTATAGCGTTCGGCAACACTGGTAGCGTAACTGTGTCAGCCAAGCCACTTTGTTATGACAGATTACGTATCCCCTTGTTGGTCTCGGTGGTAGCGTGCACTGCGATCCCGAACACCACGCAGGCTTCCCGCGCTCCTAAACCCCGAGCGGAGCTCACAAACCGTTTTTCTGTTTCTGAATCGCAGAGCAAGGGTATTTTAGCCGAAAACAGCAACATTCACATAACTTTATGCTGGGTGCACAGTCATGTTGGCATCCCGGGAAACGAAGTGGCTGATTCTGCAGCAAGTTCTCCTAACAAGAAACAAGTAGACTTGCATAAAATACCTTATAAGGACTCTCACACGTCTTTAAAGCGGTGCATTCGATAGAAGTGGCAACTTCCGTGCAGTACTGAAACGCACAACAAATTACATGTATTAAGCCCTTCATAATTGAATGGGAAAGTGCCCGGTATCGGGAGCGCTTCTACGAAGTGGTCCTGTGCAGGTTTCGAACTGGTCACACGCGTCTTCACACATGGGCACCTCTTGTGTGGGAAAGATGCTCCAGTGTGTGAACACTGTAACATAACTTTAAGCATTTTACACATCCTAATTGAATGCCACATATATTATCAATACCGTCACACACACTTTGCGCAACCATATAAAGAACATGTCCCACTGCACCTAGCCTTCTAGGTGATGAACCACTCATATCACATGATTGCATAGTTAGGTTTCTCACCGATATCGGCCTTATACACCGACGGTGATTTTATTTTCAACCCCGAACTCATGACCATATCTTTTACACTTATACTAATGCATTTTCATAGTTTAATCACGTCACCAGCTACTATAGCTCTTTCTTCTCTTTAATCCTCTACTGCAATAGTTCAGAATTTTGGCGCATTGTAGCCTTAGATGCTGATGGGCCATTAACCTCAATCAATCAATCAATCAATCAATTGTTTCAGGTTGTATGGAAATTTTGGCACGTAAAGTCTGCAGTTCGAACTTCTGTCGTTTTCTAGTGGAGTGTCAGGTTTTCCAACCTCTTTTATCAGGGATTCCGCTTCTCCTAAGACAAAAGGGGCAAACCAGCCTGTTTCAGGCGAACTACCTGACGCTCAAAACTATCACTAACTACATGTGGACAGGACTTGAGTAATGCCAATCACTACTCCTTCTAAAACAAAAGGTAGAAAAACCTGCCTTTTGATTCAGCCCACTCTAAATTAATAAAGAGGGGCATCACTTCATGGCGCCTTCAATCGGCATCGCTATTTTACTCTTATCAAGTAAGTAAGCAACAGCGTTATCAACAGCGACTGATTAAGTAACCATTTATCACACAAAACAGAAATAAGAAAAAGATGGCTGCTTGCTACGTCTTAACATGGTGTCACGATTGATTGTTTCTTTTCACTTTAATTTGTAAGAGAGTATGTGTGTGTGCGGAGCAGTTTTTGTGACGTTGGAATCGCTCAATAAATATTAGTTGCTAGTTAGCAACTGTCCTGTGTGGTTTTTCTGACTCCATCCCGTGCCTTTTTAGCTTTTTTCATTATATAGCCAAGTAAGAAACTGTATTAGTTGAGAAGGAATGAAAACCAGACTTGTGTTAAAATATTTTACAGGTAAATAGAGCCACATGATGTGCGCCAATAGCAGGCGTGCTTGCACACCGTATACTCTGTTCCGTCAAAGTCGCTTTCAAAACTAGCGTCTCAACTTTGAAGATTGTGCTTTGATGTGCACTTCGCACATTCTCGCGCTAGCTGTCAACAAAATGGTGGCTAACTTTTGAATTCTATACCGTAATAAACCTGGGACCAGGAAAACTAGAAAGGACAACCACACATCCATATGGGGTTGTCCATTTGTTGTTTTGGTCTTTAGTTTATTACGAAGCTAGTTCACCAGCTTGTCTGTATTTTCATTCTTTTATTCTTAAGCCTAGCTACCTGAAAATATCGACGCGTGTTTTCCAAGCTTCAACAACCGACACTAAAACTAGACTTGACTTCCAAGTAGGCAAGAGGCAAATAACAGCGCGCATCTTAGCGAACAACACAACCGTCTTTGAAACTAGCGTGGCAGAAGCCCACTCTCGCTCTCTCCCTGGCGTCCTTTTTGTAACGCCGAGACACGCCCCAAGGGGCGCGCCGAGCGTTGGCGATCCGTGCCGATGATGATGATGATAGGACGCGAACAGCCCTCGGCCGGTGCCCACAATTTTGGGCGCCGCCGGACCGCGTGAATCTTCACACCACTCGACAATGGGGGACCTGCAGAAAACGAGAACAGCCATCACGGACCTTTCACTACAAATGAAGGAGTGAGAAGTTGCGGTTGGTTCTTCCCTGGACTTTCGCTCAATTATGGGCGGCCGCTACAGTAGCACGCTTCTTCGCTTCGCGGTTTGTTCCAAAGAAGTGGGTGGGCCTCCCTCCGGAGTTAACGCGAGGATGGCGTGTGCGGAGGGTCGCGTTTTTGTCAGGTGGCGCAAGCTACCGCCCGATACGAAGGGTATAGCCAATACCATTCATCCATCCATCCATTGTCACGCACGTCTCCGTAATTGCATCACAGCCATTCGTCTTCCTCGGACGATAACTACTCTTTTGTTAACCACCGTTTCGGCGTTAATTTGTCGGCATTGTTTGCTTTCCGCAAAATACACCGGCATTTCGCGGCTGTTTTTACGTATTTCGTGCGGCTGCTACCCACGTTGCTTTCGAGGTGTGCTGTAAACAGACCGGCTTTGAGAAAGTGTGTTTACAGAAGCGTGCACGAGAGCGATAAATATATATCAGCTTGAACAAAGAGAACGAATCGTTGGAAAAATGCAACTTGGACCTCTGTTGCTGTTTCTTCTTGAAGATGAATGGAGAGCTTGGCTTGGAAATCACAGGATTTTGGACGAAGCCTACTAGCAGCGGTTAGCCACAGCTTTCTGCAGACCTCAAAGACGGTTGGGTTAAGTTGTTTTAAGGGTAAAATGTTGTTAATCTCCCATGCTCACAAGTTCATGTGCGACTGGTCCACCAAATTTGGCTCGTGTGTACTTCGCAGCCATTTGACATTTTGTTTTTCGTTCTTTTTGTTGTTTTGGAGCACCGCAAAAAGGCGTGATCGGAACTACAAGAAAAATACTTCGCCAAATTCGCCCCTAAATCTTTGCACCAAATAGAAAAATCTCCTCAAAAATAAAATTTTGAAGGCTGGCGTGAGTTGACCTGTGCCGTCCTTTCAATTGTGAACGCGTGGCTGACCGCTGCCAGCTTGACGGATGGCATACCGGATCCGGATATCTAGAACTGATACGTTCCCAGCGGTCGGCACATATGCGTTTGAAAGTTACGCGTGTTCTTAGAAAAGCTTGCGGGACGCATAAGTTTCGCCTTCAGGAGTGGAACGCGGTAGCGATGTCAGGTCCCGTTCGCAAAGCCTTCTCATATAAACGCGCGCTTGGTTGCTTGCGGTAACCGACCGGCTTGAGCTAAACATGCATTTCTGGAAAACCACTGCCCCACACAAGAAACGACACTGAAATGACGATTCGGCGAAGGAACGAAGCAACGGATCCGGAAAACGAGGTCAACTATTCATTCGGGAAGAGTCCACTTGGAAGAAAGGGTCGTTCAAACATTCCATTCGGGTTGCGGCACGAAGTAGGGGAGAAAAGGAGAACTTGGCGCACGTAGGGAGTTCGGTGTCGCCGCGTTGTTGCTGTTGTGTGAGCGTTGTTCTGCTCGTGTTCTGTATATTCTTTGTGTCAAGTGCTATATGTGTATCATAGAGCGTTTGAACGTCGGGGGAAATCGAAAAGTAAACTGGCGCTTCTGTTACTTTTTTTTCGCCGTTTTGAGCGTTATTTGGTGGAAGCTATTTGAATTACATGAGGGGAAAAAGCTTCCTCAATCGGGAATAAAAAGGTGGCAATTTTTCATACTTCTTAGAGGAGCAACCTTTTCTCCACGAGCAGAAATAGGTTGCAATTTTCCTCCCTTTTTAGGGGAGCAAATTTCCTCCCCATTTTGTAGGAGCAATTTTACTTCCTTTCTAAAGGAACATAGGTGACACGAGAGTTCCTCCTTCAAGGGAGGAAATACAACTCCCTTTTGTTTTTAATTTAGGAGGTTCTACAGCGTAAGCTTTCGCTCCGTGCAAGCTCCGTGCCACTCGGCCACCGGTTTCTTTTCGGCACAAAATAAGGAAAAAGAAAGCAGACGCTCACTTGGTCGGAACGGGGTGAGGCATTTATTTATTTATTTTACCAACGAAGATGATCTAAACAGCCACTACAGAACGGTCCTCCTTCTGTCAGGGATACGGAGTCTAACATGAATAACGAACACATAAAATCACGCACAGTTGGTTGTACATTCAAATCTGCTATGAGAAAAGAAAGTGGTACGTAAGAAATATTAATCTAAAAATAATATCGGATGTGAATATAAAAAACACCAAAGAAAGTATAATCTCTGCCGTCGTAGGAAAAGAAATAGGCACACAAAGATAGCTCGAACATCTATACTCAATAAAATATTTAGAATGCCCCCCAAAAAAAGCAATTTACTCAAAGACGTTTGAGCGGTAATGGCATACTAAAATTTTCACTCGTAAAAATATCGACATCAGACGAACTTACCACTTTTGGCCCGTTGAAATTATATTGAATGCGTTCAAGTGGTTGCATGCATTCTGGCTCAGAGCAACCGAATGCACGATGAGAAAGAAGAATCCTATTTGGTACAGCGATAAAAACAGACGAAGTTTGTTTAGAGCAGTTGATGGAACCGGAAGGAAATTTATGTAAAATAACAAATCACGTGTCATTCTCCTTTAAAGGGGCCCTGCAATCATATTTAATCGTCTACTTTTATTTTGCTGTTCCCAGATCTCTTCTGGTTCGAGCAACCCAGCGGGCACGGAGAGAGTCACTAAATATCAATGCGTCATACTTTAACCGGACGACGCGTAAGCCTCCCTCTCCTACGGAAACGCTCGCAGCATGTGACGGATTCGTGACGTCGTCGGTTCCGACTAATCAAAGCGGCTAAAAGTTTTTTTTTAGTCGATATACAAAATAGGAGTGTGGCGTAGTGTGTGTTCAGCATTTAAAAAAATATGCAGTTTACAAAGTACATAAACAAGAAGCAACGCGCGATGACCCGTTGACATACCCGCCACCAAGCGGTGGAAGAGGCGGCGCAGGCGCCCCCGCTGATCCTAGCAGACGATACGTGACGACGCCGGTGGCACATTTTGCAACCTGGAGGTAGAAAGATTCTGGAGGCGACATGATGTTGTGGAGAGGGACACGCCCCCAACAATGACCAAAACCAAGAGATGCGGAAGAAGGAAAGGGAGCGAGCCGATGTGCATCTTCGTTTCCGGGGAGCGTGGCCCGATATCTATCCAGTTGTGACGTTGGTGCCTTGCTCGCGAAGCTCGGCAGCCGATTTCTTGATCGTCTTGACCTTCTTGCTAGCGCTAGAGGTTTTCTTGCATTCCAGTACAGCCTCCCGCGAGTCTGTAAAGATACGCAGTTCCGGTGGCCTGTCGTTGCGCAGTGGATCACGTGACCTCTCGTAACACGTGATAGTCATAGTGTTAGCGGCCCGAGGCCAACATTACCGGACGGTAAGGTTAGCCTCGGGCTTATATTTAAAGTAAGATTCAATATTGTTTACCCCATTCTTCGCGAAATAAATGACGTAGTACCTTTTATTAGGGCTTTTTAATGGGAAATTATTCATTGTACCGAAATTTTCGGAATTGAGCGGAGTTGCCCTTTAAGAATGCAACGTGCTCAGAAAAGTTTCAATTCACTATTTCAATTCAATTCTCCTTGTGTTCTGTGCATTCTGTGTGCTCAGAGATGTATGCATATCTACCATGCAGCGTTCACAAGTCGGGGAAACACGAAGTAAATTTTTTTTAGTTTGCTGGCTAAAGAGAGTTATAGGGTAAGCCGTAAAAAAGTAAATAGACAACCATTAGAACAGCTAAAGAGCGCTATGACTGGACAGCGATAGGGTTATGGACAAAGCTAAAGAGGCCCACAAAGGCGACCATAAGAATTGCTCAAGACAGCCTTAGATAATGCTTTAGCTAATTCGGCCAAATAGCTAAAGCCGACCATACAAAGAATTTTCTTTAGCCCACCATAGGACATTTTTGTATGGGTATCATGGGCGGTGAGGCGGTCCTTTAGACACCGACCAGTCTGGCCCATATAACTTCTACCATATTTCAGTGGGATGTTACACGACGTTGCCACCCACAAGTTCTGTACTGTACATCATTGGTTGTTTTCTATTCTTCACTCACCTCATTTCCAGCGTTCACTCTGCTAAATTGGAAAGTGTGGAAAGCTTGGTGGGATGCGCTTATTCTGGCATTCTTGAAAGAGGGCTCGCTCTGCTACAGTGGAGTGAGTGGAAGGCTCTGTGAGAGGAGCTTATTCTGCAATTCTCGTAACTAAGTTTCTTCAAACCCCTGTTGTTGCTGTTGTTTTGCTTTGTTAGCGTATGTAATGGTGAAGGAGCAGTTTATGCGGTGGGTTTATATTATAAATTCTAGAAAACCTTGCATCACATGCTTTTTTCTTTATCGTAAAAACGACAACAAATGCAACGAGATACCCGGAGTGTGACAGAGTATCGCTATACAATCTAAATGTATTTCACTACTGAGATGCAAACACATTTTTCAAGTGTATGTCGATGCAATTACACAGCTACTCGAAAATAGCTGTAAGATACTATTGCAATACTGCCCAACCCTACTTTGAGAAAGTCGTATTCACACTGCAGCCGCAGAATAAGCAAGTAAGACATCCACGGAGCTCTCGCACACGGGGCCACTTCAGACCATCCAGTCTACACATGTGTACATAGTTTCTTTACACTAACACGTCACATTCTGCCTTACCGCTGGCCTTGCCACGCTAGTAGGGCGAAAGGCATTTTTTATTCTTGTAGGCAGGCTCGTTCGTGTCTTTGAATTTTATATTTTAAAATTGTCATTAGATTGGCATTTTTTAGCATAGGAACGAATATTTTGCATTGACTGCCCTCAATATAAATAGCCAATCCAATCCACAAAAAAAAAGGCCCTGCTGAAAAAAAAATGACACAGTATACCCGTTTAGGATTTTAGCACAGCGCTTACTACGACTCTTCAGTTGAAGTGAAAAAGGCTGGAAAGGTCAGCCGATAAACATTTGAGATGCAACGGATGATGTCGAGTGTGTGATTTGGAGAAGGCTTATTCTCTAATTCGAAACACATTGCACGTAAGTTCGCCCGGTCTCTTCGTAGGAGACGCTACGGGGTTGCACCAACAGTTCCCATTGCACAAGGCTGAAGTGCCAGACGTTTCGCGTCACGTATCGGAGGCGGGGTGGACTTAGGGTAGGAGTGCTGTTTCTGCGTTCAAGGACACGGGTTCAATCAATGAGCACACGAGTCCCAACCGAACGCTTACAGAGCAGCCATGTCAAACTGGTGCACCCATTCGCCACCGTTGGTTGACGAAAAAATTCCAGCAGTATGATACTGCTATCTGGATGGAAGTTTATTGCCCAGACCATTCCCATCAGTCTTCCGCGCGGTGCCACCTTTGTCTACGGGGCTTTGCAACGCTTTGTGAGCATGCGCAGCAGCCTTCTTCTGTGCAATAGCGCGTAGTCCACAGCCCTGTATCTAGGTACTCTTCGCCTGCCTGATGATCGCTGGAAAGATCCGCCGGAGTATCTTATCCGGGTCAGCATGCCCAAACACTTGCCGCTGGGACCGGACTTGGTCCGAGAGCCGCAATTCGAATTCCCGGCCTCGGTCCCGTAAGAGGCGGAAGAACACGTGCACGGCACGGCGTGCACTGGCGCCCTCTGCCGGTGGAGTGGCGGAGGGACCGGGCGCAAATGGGCACGTGCGTATCGGTCTGCACCCAGCGAAGCGTGCTTCCTTCCCGCCAGAGCGCGCTACCCTCGCTGCATCCGGGACGGCCGAAGGTGGAGGCCTCTGGCGGACGGCGGGCAACAACGCGAGGCGGCGCTTCAGGAACAGCTTCAGTTCACTCGAAATAAAGAGGCAATCAATATGATGTCGACCTTTTTATGGGGAAAACTACGTACACAGTATCCAGAGTAGAACTTTATCTAAACCCCGTCAAGTTAGATTAGCGGTCGGCATCTCTCAAAGACGAAGCGTATAATTGAATCCGGGTCCACGCCGACCGCCTAGGCAGCCCTCGTGTCCTGTACACGCTCAAAATGCGTGCTAAATATTCTTGGATTCAGATAATTGGCGCAGCACTTACTAGATGGCGCGCATTTATGTAAAGGAAATCATGCGCGGCCCTCCTCACTGTTAAAATGCGACCAAACATCGCCACAAGTCTCGTTTCCAATATCAAATATCGTGACACTCTCCTCTTTCCAATATATTTCAGAAAAGGGACGAAAAACGGGTCTGCCTCAACGGGCGACCAGTGCAGATCACCCGCTAGCCTGGGGACTTTAACGTACATCTCGCAGTGGTGATACACGACCGCACGCCGGTACGATGCCCATCCAAAGGGACGAGCGCGGTGATTTATCGCGTTTGTAATCGAGAAAACGTCACGCGTGTTTGTGATTTTGGGTAGTCTATACTTAGTTTCACCTAAAGTTCGCACGCAGCCCACGTTGCGAATCGATGGGACCAATCCTAAAACGTAAAAAGCGCTCCAAGGTGGTGTTCGACAAGTTTCTGTACGTGTTCTATCATCGCTTAACCAATCCTGTACCGGGACGGCCCAGTGACTTGCGTTTTCGAAGAGCATCGGTACACAAAGGGCGGGATGGATACGCAAGTTCAAATATAGGCTCGCAGAGTCAATCATTGCCATCTACGGGGGCAAACAGAAAACAATTAAAGGACGATTAATAAAAATGTTTAACGCCTAAAACGGCGTGCGCAATATCTGACATTGCGCCTGAATATATTGTCACGTCGCGGACTTGGTTTTCCGGTGCGGATGCTTTTCTGACGTCCACGTTCGCAGAGCTCGCTCCTTCCTAGATTGGTGGGTTCACTTTTCGGCAAAACAGACAGACTGCCAATCACGGAAAACAATGGAGGAATTACAACGAATGACAAAATACAATTACCGCAATAACCCACCCATATTTTTGACATGATTTGCAATTTTTTTTTAAATCACCTAAATATAGTCCATTTTTAGTCATGTCAGGGCACTAGTCAACGGTGGCGTCGGCCGAAATGGGTTAGTTGACTATGCCCCATTGCCCATCAATGTGAAAACAAGTTTAAAAAACCACAAGATACAAAACTTTAAAAAAGAAACAATTTCTTTATTACACGCCAAAAGTTATCATTCTCCTCATTTTCGTTTGATTTGCTCTTGCTTTTAAGTGGGCTATCTCTCGGTATATAAGAGTAGACAATTAAAAGCTATTTGCACAGGGAGAGTCAGCATATGATGTTCCACTTGTTCATAATTCGCGACTCCAGCGACCTATATAGAGGGCGCCACCACCAAACAAACATGGCGGCTGGGAACAGGTCGCGTCGACTCGGCCGAGCCGCCTGAACGGGTGGCGCATTCAATTTAACAGGTTTTCTTTTGTTTAATGCCCTATGTTAGAGGTGTTTGAACTGCGACGGTTAAGTGTAGCCGGTGCACATAAACTTGCAGTGAATGGTTTTATTTTCCTCGTGCTTTTTGTTCTTTTGATGTCAGACTTTTGTTTCGGAGATTTCGTTCAAAACCGAAACTATGGGCTCCGGAGAGACGGTAGTAGACTCTCATCAGTTTTGATCAGCTAAGTAAAGCGGCAATGACTACAAAATTGTTCCGCCGAGAGTAATTTTCAGCTAACTTGCATGCCTCGACCATGCGACTTATCTTTGAGCGAAATCGAACTTTTGTGCGTGTCCTGGTTTAAGAAACAGCTCCAGTTGTCATGGGCGTACAAACTGGGGGGGGTGGCAAGGGCGCTTGCCCCCCCCCAGTTGTCAGCGGGCGGGGGGGGGCAAGGCATGTGTTTTGCCCCCCCCCCCCCCGAAACAGCCGCCACTGGGCAGGGCAAACACTGGCCGGCGGTGCCCAAGGGATACCAAGGGCACCGCCCCCTGGTCCTGGGAGGGGGGCGGGTCTGGATTGCCCCCCCCCCTCAAAAAACAAGTTGGTACGCCAACAACACAGGAGGCAGCAAAATTACGGAAACTAAGCAAGCGCAGCTTGAGCCAAGGAGCATGTTAACCGGCTGGCGCCCCACTAAGCCGCTGATACTCGTATTTCAATACAAGTTTTAGTAGCAATCGAGAAGTCATTTTGACGCATATGCGGGTCGTGTAATATATTACGTACAATGTCCCACTAAAGCGATATTAGTATATTCTTCGGGTTGAAATATGAGCTTAGTTGACTAGCTATTAGGTGAACTGCTGAATAAAAGTATATTTGACAGACAGAGAAATACTACTTAAACTCAGCCAAATGGTTCTGGCCGGCAGCACGGAGACGAATGCGGACAAACTGAAGGGAGTCTTCTTTGGAGATTCACGCAGAACCTCTGTACATTGAATTTGCCTTCAAATCCTAAACAAAGAAATTGAGTGGGTTTCTTTTTTCTTTTTCTTTTTTGTGGCCCGACAACTTGAGCATTGTAGACGTATATTGCTACTGGCTTCGACGGGGGTATAATATAAATATTGGATGCGTGATAGATCATAATGTCGTGACAGCTTCTAACTTTGCGAGACGCGTCCCCCATTTTTTGAAAGCAGACAATTTCCTCATTAATCGTATGCAGCAAGCAGGTTTTCCGGAATAAGTAATTGCGAAATCAGCCCGACTCCTTCGGATTTAGACGATGTATTTTCGAGAATATTGCCGCGAGCGCAGCTGACCAAGTAGGCGGCGCGCCCATGGCCTAACGGGTATCGCGCTTGCCTTCTACGCAGAAGGCCAGGGTTCGATTCCTTGCCGCGGCTACACACTTTTGTATGCTGTAATGTGATGTTCCGGTAAATGCGAGAACCGCGTCTTGCTGATTCGTGGTAAGAATGTTTTTCGCACCGAACCTTCTGCGCCGGATGCTCCAGAAGCCCACGCGTGTACAAAGGGGCTCCGCGTGGCAAGCCGGAGTCGGTTTTCGCCCCAGGGTTCGACTCTGCTTTCACGCCGACTTCGACGCCCGCGACGCTCTGCTTTCTTCTGTTTTATTTTTATTTTTGGGCACAAGTTCGCCCCATTAAACGTTCAGTTTAATCAGTCATTCGCCGCCTCATCACTAGTCATTCGTGACAATATGGGCGAAAAATGCAGTTCATAAGTAATTTTGAGGAAGAAAAAAGGGGCAATATTTTATGTATGCATTTCTTGAAGAGATATTGGACTTTTTGTTGTTCAATTCGTTGCACAGAGAACTTTCCCCTGTACATGCTTTTTGTGAAGAAACAATCAGAATCACGCTAGCGCATCTTCAAAAGGCTGTACAAGCATGAAGTTATCTATGGTAGTTAGCTTATCTTTGGCAAAGTCAAGCTCACTTGTTTCTTTTTAGTTTGAAAAGCAGAGGAAAACTACACTTATGTTGAACCCTGGGACTGGAGTGCCCTCTTTTTCTTGACTGGTGGAATACATACATTTCCTTTTATCCACGTGAAGGCTTTCTGAGTGCAAGATGTCTTCTTTTTTTTTTTTAACGGCGCAGTAGTGAGTTTGCATTTCGCTTGTTTGTCTTCATTGAACCTAAATGATCAATGAGCCCACTTTTTGTTATCAACCCTTTAGAATTTGCGCCACACCAGACTCCCCAACCACGGCCCGGACCCGCACAGCCCGGAAACTTTTTTGTTCAAGCCCGAGCCCGGCCCGAGCCCGCGGGCCGGGCCGGGCTCGGACTTTCGGGCTGGCCCGGGCCGGCGAACTGCTCTAGCGCGCGGGGCTGAGCAAGCAACGCTCGGTGACGGACTCCTACAAGATTCTTGTGTATCTTACTCGAGCCATGACTCCTATCATTTCGCCCTATGGCCCTAATCTGGACACCTGGCGAAAAAGCCGGCAAGAAATCTGGCGGCCGTGATTGGCCAACTCCGCGCTTGACCTTGGCGCCGGCCAATCAGAGCCGCCGGATTTCTCGCCGGATTTTTCGCCAAATGTCCAGATTAGGGCCCCTACTCTGTTGTTCTCGAAAGTGCCCGTTCATTTTCATCCCGAACACTCGACGCGCACGAGTATAATTTTTCGATTTCTGGGTCGCTTAGATCCCGTCGAATGAGTTATCACTAAGAAGTTAGAACAGACGATTTCAGAAACGTCTTTAGTGCACCTTTAAGAGTAAACAGAGAACAACATTTTTTTTTCTGTCTCTCTAATTGAGCGCTTAGTGAACGAGCTCTAAGCAACAATTCTTCCGTCCTGCTACGTTTTCCGAGTGTCGTTGACTTTCGCCCTCTCCGTAGTGTGACTCCTCGGGTGAAGACACCCTTTGGTATCGTCCGAGCTAGAGAAAGGCACGGAGATTTTTCATCCGCCCCCTGTGTTTTTCTCCGCTTCGTTGTGCCTCCTCCTGGCAAGGAATTTTCTTGCTTTGTTTATCGTTTCCACGTCGCGTAACGCTAAGGTGAGTGTAATAGACCCTTTACGAAAGTCAGTCAAGCAACTATGAGATACCGAAACCGCCGCCATTACTGCGTCGTCGTTTCGGGAGCGAGCGATGGCAGGTTCTTGTGGCAGTACTCCCGGTACCTTTGGCTACGGTCCTCAGGTACGAGTGACTTTGCCTTCCCCGTGGAGCACTAACCTCGCTGCGGTTCCGCGTAGCTTAACAAATATAAGATAGAGGCGTACCGTGCCTTGACACTCGCTTCGAGTCAGAAGGTTTCCCGAAGCAACAAGTTCACCACCGAGGCCTACGTTGATCCGGCATCGGTTCAAGTGTTGAGGTAAGCACTGTTCTTTCTTGCCGCCCGTTCAGACCTAAGCGTGAGCCAACCCGAAGCTACAAGCGCGCGCATCACGCCGTGAACGCGTCTTTTACGTGCAGGCAGACTTGTGCCGTCTGCCGCAGCGCCGTGCACAAGGAAACGCCAAAAGATGCCTAAAATACTCGCGCATCTTCGGCCCCTTTTGCATGATGAAACGAAATGTAATATTTTCCGGCTCGTTGACTTCTCACAGCTTGAGATAATGTTGCGAAGCTCAGTGGTGTACGGACTAAAGAGTGCGAGGCGGGGGGTGAGAGGTAAACAGAATCGCTCTTGCGTCGTGCCGATGAACTTCGCCTCTGTTAACCGTGCTTCATAGTTTTTTTTTTTTTAGCAAAGGCGCCTGTTTTGATTGTGTTGCTTTCTGTGCTGCCAAGTTTCACGTTGACGGTTTGACGTGTGTGGTTTCCGCGAGCGTGCACTATGTTCACTATCAGCACGAGCATGCTATACTTCGTTTCAGCTTACGTCCAGACGCAGCCAATGCTACAGGCGCGAGCTCCTAACTTTCAGCGTCCCTGTCAAGCACGCGCGCTCGTGCAGTGCAAACACTGCTCAGGGCCACACGCTCGCGCTTGTAGCATTGGCTGCGTCTGGATGTAAGCTGAAACGAAGTATAGCTCAAAAGTTAGACAAACCAATCCCAACTTTCGGCGTAGTAAAGGCTTCCGGCGTTTAGTAAACGAATAATCGCATATATGACGCGTCTTTTCTCACACACTGTGAGCACTGCTAAGATTATGCCTCTTACTTATTTGAAAAACAATGTGGGTGAACACATAGTATGTTTGTTCACTGTACAATCTACGCAGTAGACATAAGTAAACAAGAACGCAAATTTATTTCAGATCCACCACCGGAGTGCTCATCAACGCAAGCTGCTCCAGGAGCCAGAGGAAAGCCAAAGTAGGAAACCTGGAAGTAGAAATATTGCGGTTAGAAAAAATATGGTTGTTTAACTTAAACGATGCAGACGGAACTTTGCGATAGAAACTTGTTTCCGTTGGGCTGTTCTACTGGTTGTTTTGAAACAGCCTTCTGTCAAGACTCAAGTGTGTCTCTCTGTCCCTATTTGTTTTGTTACAAGCTCTTGAAAAGACCTTAATAAAGTCAACTGTCCCATGCATCCCATGTGCACGTCTGTTTTACTCTCCAGTGTTATTCTCAACAACACATCGTTCATTCATTCATTCCATACTATATGTTGTGGGAGACAAATATGCTGTGCGATGTATTCTATGGTATGCTGTGCCTTTTGCGGTTGTGATCGGGTGAGTTCTATGCTCACGGACAAAGTTACGAGGTAATGTGGTCAAAGCACTTGAAGAGCAGCTCTAGCAGAACGTTGCGGGGACGAGCAAAGCAAATCGTTCTCGGAGGCCCGATGCCGCCCCGGGCGCGCGCTTGAAAAGTTGCAGCACGAGCTCCCGATGCAGGCATCAAAGATACGAAGTACAGCTCTCCGTGCTAGCAAGAGCAACCATGTAATGCCGATGTCGTGAAGGTAAAACAATGTTCTATCGAATTCCATGTAATGTCGTGACGTGCAAGCACACCTTGCGTTCGTTCCTATTTTTTTTTTTTTTTTTTTTTTGCGCGAGTGCCTGTGCGGACGAGGTATTATCCGAAGCCACAGGCCATTACCTACTAGAAAACTTCACACAACTTGTGATCGGACACCACAACGCAACGTTGCCAGAAATCAACTCTGAATCACTGGTCAGGAGTCGCTCCCAGCTATTGGATGCATCGCACGATTACTCGTGCAGTTCAAACGCATTTCGAAACGATGTCGCGTGGACAGGGGTTATCCTCTATAGATTATTTTTATTTGTGCTAACGTTGTACTCCGGAAGTGGTGAACACGCACTCGAAGCTTCGAAAAGCGTTGAGGCAGCAGCGGACAGGCCAAATGTTCAACCCCTCGATGCTTGACAACGCAGTAATGGCGGATTTTGTCAAGTTCGCGGAACCGACACTAGAGGCGCTGACTTTCGTAAGGGGTCTATTAATATATATATATATATCAGGGTGTCGAACCGGAACCGAACCGAACCGAAAACCGGAACCGAACCGGTATTTTTTCCGGAACTGAACCCGAACCCGAACCGTTATATTGTTATCGCGATGAACCCGAACCGGAACTGAACCGGAAAAAAAATAACGGTTACCGGCTCATGTCAGAACGGTTCGGCCACGCGCTGTTGACAATGAATGTGCTATCAATGCCATTTGTTTTTTAAGTGCCGTCAACTGACACACACCTCGCTTACATATTTTTCTTCTCCACTCAGTCTTAGGAATATAAACGCTGCATCCATGAATCTTGACAAACGCTGCATCCATGAATCTTGACATAGGAACCAGTATTGCGCTGGTCGCGGCTTGCACGGAAGAAAAAGAATTGGAAGGCTGTGCAAAAAAAAAAAAAAAAAATCGCGTCACGGGATTTCATTTTTTTACAATCTCGTAAATCCTAAATGCTGCTGTGTGCTCATTTCATAACACGTTTCTAGAACGCGCGAGTTCTTTGAAGCTTGCTTCCATCGGAATGAGAAAAGAAAAGGCTGTGGAGTTTGATAATGTTTGAGGGAGAGAAAGAAATTTTATTTACAGTTGAAATGAGCATTCATGAATTATATCTGCTCTTCGCAGCCCCAACCACCGGTCAGAGTATATCGAGCTATGAAGTGTCAAGATTTACATGCCGTATTTTTTCGTACCGGAAACTCGATAAATGCGGGGAAAAAAACAGGGATACAAACCCTAGTCGCTCGCGGAGAAGCGAAGCTGCGCGCACTTTCGAATTTGACAAAGGATCTGCCGAGCTTCTGTTGCTTCCGTCGCCTGCCCAGCGTAGTCATGGGACTCAAGCGGGCGCGTGCGCTCAAACCAACGCTCAGCAGACGCTGGAGTTAGCGCCCGTGACAGACAGCCCTGTCATCAGACAGTCGTTGTTTGCCGCTTGCATTGGCTACAGGCTTTTATAAACGTTATGCACTACTAGTTTCGACGATGTATCCCGTTTCGTATGTGCTGATTTCAGATGTTTTATTTGTAATTTATTTTGATGTTGCAATTTGTCATTTATAATTTCCGAACCGGTTCGCGAACCGGTTCAGCGCCCCGCACCGGTTCGCGAACCGGTTCGCGGATCGAATTAATCGAACCGGAACTGAACCGGAACAAAATAAATTTACCTGAACCTGAACCGTAACCGAACCCGTATTTTTTTCGGTTCGACACACGGATATATATTTATACCAGAAGAATGATCCGGTGTTTTAAAAATAAATTAACATAAATTAATCAGTAACAGATATTCCTCTGGATGTTCGAAACTTGGATCGAGTCACTTTAAAGAGGCACTCGTGCGTTTTTGAGAAGTTTTCTGATCGTTGTGCACCAGCTGAAGAGCGCGCGCAGCTTTGGCCCTCCCTTTTTCAGCTTCGTCTTGCTTCTCCCTACCACTCCCCCGGGCGGATAAAGGGCGGTCCACCGGCCTTGGTGCCTTCGGTCGTGGGGTGGGTGGAAAGGTTTCATGCGGGAGACATGGACAATGTCACGTAGCTTCGTGCGGTGATCTCTAGGTGGTGCCACTGGTTCCACTTCGTAGCTTGTAGAAGAGACGGCGGAGAATGCGAAACGGGCGAATTAACTGTTTCTGGAGCAGTTTTTCACATTACCAGGCCTGGAGCGGGGTGGCGAGAAGGACTTCGTCACCAACGTTGTAGGACGCTTCGCCATGCGTCTGTGCGTAGTGATTTTGTTGTTGCTGCTGGGATCGTAGGGTTGAAAACGCAAGTTGTGAGCATCCTCAACGCGGCAGATGACCTCTGAAGGATACGACGTCTGAGGTTCATAGACGGAGGGTAAGAAAATAGTAATCAGGTTAACAAGTGGTTCACGGGCGAATAACAAGTAATACGGTGAGAAGCCTGTCGTTGACTGACGATGCGGTGTTATAAGCGAAGGTCACATATAGGACGATAACGTCCCAGTTGCATGATTACCTCCATGACATACATCGACATCATCTCTGATAACGTGCGGTTGAGGCGTTCTGTTAGCCCATTGGTTTGGGGATGATAAGCGCTGGTCAATTTATGAGTTGTATTGTGAGACGCAAAAGATCATCGAGGAGCTTAGCTATAAAGGTGCCCCGATCGCTTATTATGACCTGAAGTTTTGTACCGGAAGATGTTATTACGAAGAAAGTACCCTTCTTGGGTTGTGGCGGTTGAAGCGAAGCTGTTTCGGCGTATCTGGTGAAGGTAATTTCGGCGACAATTATCACGGTTGTTGTTTGTGAACCCCGAAGAAATGGGCGAAATCGATTCCGATTGTTTGGAAGGGTCGATAGGCGGTGTTATGGAATGCAAAAGGGCCGGATGACTGGGTGGTTTTCAGGTGTGCGTAGAAGCTGACATTTTGACACGTGCAGATGTACTTGTTGATGGTGCGTTACGCTGCCATTCGAGAAATATGGTTTGAACGCACGCCCAGTATATGTGCACATGACCAGATGTCCAGCGGTAGGGTCGTCGTGGTGTCGCTGGATGATGTCTTTGGAGGGTCAGGAACAACGAGCAGCCAGGGTCGTCCATGTGGCTCGTAGTTCCGTCTATGGGGGACACCATCACCGAGGAAGTGAAGAGACAGCGCGCTGTTGAGTGTGCCTCGTGAGAGATGGAAGCCCCATCAAGCATTGTGAGTGGCCGTATATTCTGAGTCGGACGCCCGAGCGGCATCCGTCTCCGGCAGTATCTAACAAAGCGATGGAAGAATCGTGGTCGCTTGAGGCGTGATGTGAAATGTCGGTAGACAGAGGACATCTGGACAGCGCATCGGCATCGAGATGACGCTTTCCTGACTTGAAAACAACGCTAAAGTCGTAGTCTTGATTTTCAGCGACCAACGTCCAAGGCGGCCGTGGATTTTGAAGCTGTGAAGCCAGCATAGGGCGTGGTGGTCTCATAGTCCATGGATTGCCATAATTACGGTCTGAATTTCTGGTCTCTGTACGTGGTACCTGGGCATTTCGCTCTGTGTACTGTAATTTCTCTCACACTTAGTTGAAGTTCGACTAGTGTAACGCCTGACGCGTGGTGACTATTTGCATTTTGTGCGGGGACAGCGCCGTGCCATGTCACGGCATCCATTCCGTTCCGTGTCAGCTCGGTACAGTGGCCAGTAATTGAATGATAGTACACGTTGGGAGGCGAATGCCTTGGCCTCAGGAGGGTCCCCATTGGGAATGTAGTGTTATTTCGAAGCAGTTCGTTTAGCGGTTCGGCAGATCAAGAGGAAGCGGATGGACCACTGGAAGTGTATTTTGGTCAAGAAAACTCCCAGCGGATGTCTCTTGGTTCTGGGATTCGGGAAGTCAAGGGCAACTTGGACTTTGGTGGGGTCTGGAGCGGATGCCTTGACTGACTAGGTGACCCAGAATCCGTTTCTCGAGCACCGAACGTACACTTTTTGAGTTCAACTGCAAATTAGCGGAGCGAAAGCAGTCCCATAACTTGCTGGAGCCACGTGTAGATGATCTTCAAGGTTGAGGAGAATACAATAACATCGTCGAAGGTAGCAGAGACATATGTTCCATGTTAAACCGCGTAGAACACTGGCCGTTATCACTCGAACGTCGCGGGAGCATTACACAGGCCAAAAGGCATAACGACAAACTGGAAGAGACCGTCCGGAGTGACAAACGCGGTTTTCGGTTTGTCCATACGTTAGCGGCGGTTGCAGCAATAGCCGCTACGGAGTCGAGCCGGTGAAGAACGAAGACCCTTGAAGTGCGTCAGGCTTGTGTCGATACGGGGAGCGGATATGCGTCTTTGTTTTGAACGCCGGTAATCAACCTGCTTCTCATGGCCGTCTTTTTTCTTTACGAGAACCACGAGGAGGACCAAGGGTGGATAGTAGCTGTATAACATTGTTTTTCAGCATATCAGTCTGCCCAATATAGAATCAGACACGTTCCTGGGTAGAAGCCCACGGTGGACGGCTCTTAAGGGGACTTGCGTTTCCGGTTACAATCTGATGCGTTGCACCGCTGAATGTCTGTGGGAATGTCGACCGGTTGAAGTCAAATAAGTCGCTGTAAGCTTCGAGCTGGAAAGAGCTTGCCTTTGGTCTGGCGTGCGGGCAGCTTATCCCCGATCATCAGCGTTGTATGTTTGGTGGAGCACTGGGTTTGAGGAATTGGCTGCGAGTGGAGATGGCACGTGTCTTGAGCCAAAATGGCGAGGCTATATGTGGTCGAACGTCCTGATGGTTACGGCACCAGCTCTATCGGTAATGAGCGGCTGTGCAGAAGCGTTTATGACATAAATTCATTTGGCGCTGCGGGCGAAGAGCCGGTGGTGAGACAAAAGTAATGCCTTTACGAATGTGGTAAGGCGTGGCTCAACAAGACCGTAATCTCCTTGGAAGCTGGGCCTCGTCCAGTGTTACTCCGACAGCGGTCAAACCGTTGAATACATAGATCTCGGCTGTAGTTCGAAGGACAACAGGATGCAATCGGCCGATTCGTCTGTGTCAGAAGTAACGAAATGCAATGACGTTCCCACGGTGTGGCTGGCATCTGATTTGGCGACGGAAATCCCACCCCAGTATCACGTCAGCCACGCAGTTCAGGAAGGGACCTGAGGCAACAACAATAGCGATTAAATTTAGAGTCACCGAGTGTCAGAACAGCCGAAGACCAGGTAAATCTCATTTCCATGCGTAAAAATCGTCCAGGTGCTGGCGATGACCACTTTACGCAAACACCGTCGAAGCTATCCGAGATACGGGATTTGGCGGCACCGGTGTCTACGAGGGCTATACGTTTGTCCGTCAATTTCGGTAGCAGTCGTTGGGCCATCTCCAGGAGGATTTATATTGCAGTTTCGTGGTGCAACCCTGACCTCCTGTGGCAACGCAGGCTGGGCTTCAGTTGACGTTGTATTTACGACAGCGGCGACGCATTGAGGGCGACCTGGAGCACTGGCGTCAGGGCGGGGGCGGTGATCGGCCTCTGCGATTCCGTGGTGGAAATGGGCGTTCTGGCGGTCAACTGGGACGGCTGTCGTCATCAGAAGAAGTAACGTGGATAAGGTTGAGGAAGCCGGCGATACTCGTCGGGGTTTATGCGACGGCGGCGTAGCGCGGCGGCAGGCGGTGTATGGTGGCTCAGATGAGTCGCTGGTCTTCCGTTCTCCAAATGTCACTTCTTCGGCGCGGTGCGTGGTTCGCGACGCTGGGGGAGCCTGATTGAAACGGGAGCCTGCGTAGAAGTGCTGCGCAACATGTGGCATGTGGTACAGAAGAGCGACGGTGCGGGAGGTGGTGAAGCATATGCCGACGTCGATGGCGTCGGTGATGCAAGCGCAGCATGGGGTTCGTTCTGTACATTTCTGGACGCTCGCGCAGGGTGAAGTTTCGGTAGTGTCGGAAGGTGGACGGAGGTGATCGAAGAACTACGCTCTTCACGAATGATGCAATCGACAAGCAAGTCAGCACCGGCAACAGATGCAGCTTGGATACCTCTGGAAGGCGTTCCGAAAAGGTGCCTTCGAAGATCCGTGCCTCTGCGGTTCTTGTGCCTTTTTGCACTCACCGATTGGTTGTTGGACTGTCGTGGGTGACTTGGGTGCGACAACAGCGAAGGTCTTGGGACAGCCCTTCAAACAGATGACGGATGATCTTCTTCGGTCATGTCGGCATCCACTCTGGTGCAGAGACGAAGGACATCGCAATGTGGCTACGGTGGAAGACTCGGTGGTGGCTTGAAATCGGCGAGCCAGCTTGTCTTTCGCTTGCTGTTTGCGTCGTTCTGGTTTCAGGCTTGCGCCCCCGAAAATGCGGCTGTAAAGGCGTCCCACAAAGCTGTAAAGAACACTACATTGGCCAACTTAAAACTGTCCCATCGGTTGTGGTGACTTGCGCAGTCCTTAACTTTTCATCCAGTCGTGGACGTCGGTGTCGGCCAGAGAAAACAGGAGGGTCCATTGCGGTTCTTGACGGTCGGTGGCGATGGAGTGGAACGGGGGTGGCAGGCCGTTTTGAAGTGCATGCTCATCGCCAGGACATGATGATCAGGGCTTAAAAAGTCTGGGGGTCTCGGGGTGGACCCCCACACAATTTAAGGATGGTCTGAGACCCTCCTCCCAGCTAACATTAGTGAAATCAAAATACCTGCACAATAAAATAGCTTGTTTTCCAGAGGGATGCGACATTTGGGGATTAGCAATTTGTGGGTTGCAGTACAGTGTGGGTAGAGTCAGCAGTAGGGTTAATTTTATGTGTGCATCTAGCCACATCTCGTCAACTCCCCCCCCCCCCCCCCCCCCTCTCTACCTTCTTGCGGGGACCCCCCTCAACTTACGGCAGACTTTACTTTGGTGGTAATGTGGTGCGCGCATGGCACTCCAGAATGGGGGTCAGCCGAGAGGTTGGGAAACGTACTGACCTCCACCACTTGTGAGGATGTTAAAGGGGGATTTAATGAGGGACTGGATAGAGGGTGTTCAAGCGACAAGATCGTTGTGCACCAGCTGAAAGGCGCGCGCAGCGTTTGCCCTCCTTTTTCAGCTTCGTCTTCTTCTCCCTAACAATATA
>JAZHYW010057839.1:0-17723 GCA_037355805.1 Ixodes ricinus
TCCTGGTTGGCCCAACTTAGAACACGTCTACGGAAAGCCGGGCCAAGTGGATTACCTCGCCTGGGGGTCCCGAAGGGGTCCAACGTACCCGGGCTCAGCTGAGCCACCAAGAGGACACGGGTTAAGACGCACAGCCAGGCGTGGGTGGACGAATCCCATGGCTCAGGGTTCTTGGTAACCACTCACCAAGCAGCTACTAAAGTAGGTGCCCCCCCTGCGTGTGGATGTGGCGGCCGCGACTGGAGTCCCGTGGTGACGCTACTCACTCAAGCACCCTAGCGCAGGGCAGGCGTCCCTTGCGGGGCTCGAGGTTTGGAGACGCCACTCTCCAAACTGCACTGCACAGGTGCAGCGCGAGAGCCTGAAGGGCAGCTCCAAAATTTACTGTGTGGACGTTTCATTCACTACGGTTCTCGGCTACCCAAAATTGCATTATGCATAGTCAGAGAATACAAAAGGAAGAAGGTTAAGAAAGACCGGCGTAATGTCAAAAGCACTTGCACTTAAAAAATATTGTGCCTAGTACTACCCGAGGTTGTTCATAAGTTTCCTCTGGTGTGGACGTGTCTACGCAGATGAAACCAAGCAGTTGCCTGAACGACGACCTCAACAACGTGACAATGGTATCTGCCCGGCCGTATAGTGCACCGAATGAGCATGTGACTTCTGAGCAAATCTATAGCGTTGAGACTGCGAGAAGACGTGAATGGAATGCTAAAGGCGACAAAATGCAGTCTATTCTCTGTTCTTAACTTGACGCTAAGGCAACAGATACCTTTGGATTTTCTGTTGCATGTATCTGTCTTTTTCCTTTTCTTTTTCTTTTCGTGTTTATTTGTTATTGCTGGAATATATGTTATGTTGATTTTTAGTGCTGCAGAAATTTCAACGTTTGTACCTGTGGCTTTTTCAATAGCTGTCGCTCTGGCGGCTTTCCTGAGCTTCGAGCACGCTACGCTGCCGTGATGCTGAAATAAGCATCGACATCAGCATAACAATTAGACAACAGCAACAAAGATAACTATGCGACGTCTTAACGCGGTGATTGTGCTTATCTGCTTATGAGGTATGACAGTCTCTGTGTGTGCGGAACAGTTTTTGTGACGTTGGAATCGCTGAATAAACATGAGTTGCCAGTTAGCGCCTTTCCTGTGTGTGTGCTTTTTTTCCCTAATTTCGTCCCGTTTTCTTTTGGCGCTTACTTTCATTCTGTCAAAGAATTATTCAACTATATCAATGATTTTCAAGGGGGGGGGGGTTCGCGGAGGCATTCTAGGGGTCCGTGAATCCCTGCCTTATCAATCAAGCCAGGAGATAAAAGTTTTGGTCTTTTTTTCAGATTGAGAAGAAACGTTTTATCTTTCAGCCGAGTTTTCTCGGGAGTATGTCAATAGAAGAGACCTACTTCGTGCTAGGCCTGAGTTATATCCATTTTATCAAATCATTATCACGATTAACCTATATACCTTTCTCTCCTCCTCACATCACGAACTGTCTTCCATCATACTTACTTTGCGAATGACAATTGATGAGGCGAGTAGATAACTGAAGAAACTAAACGTTTAATGGGGCGAACTTGTGCCCAAAAAATAAAGAAAAGGGAACAGAAGAAAACAGCAGAGCGTGGCGGGCGTCGATGTCGGCGAAACCGCCAGGATCGAGCGCTGGAGCGCTTTGTAGCCGCCTGGGTTTGCAGAACATTCGGCCTAGAACGTTCGGCAGTAGAGCACTCCGAGGCCGCCAACAAGCAAGAGGATTCTCGAATTGACCAGAAAACCCAAATTCTAATAATAAATAAAAGACGCGTCTCAACGAGGAATCGAACCCTAGCTTTTCGCGTGGGAGGCAGGCACAATACCCGTTACGCCACGCGCGCGCTTTTTTTAGTTTTTTTTATTGCTTGCTTTGACAAAAAACAAATATTCACTTTACAATGTTAAAATCCCGCGCTTGAGTGGATAGTACGCGTGCATGGACTAAAACCATTTGCAGTTCTACAGAACATCCAGAGTTGGCGTCCGGTCGGGCGGAGCACTCTAAAGAGGAATAGACAGATTTTGAGTTTGCAGACAGATACTATAAAATACAATCTTACTGGGCGCACGTCCACATCAGCATGCCTAACCTGACCATTCTGCATTGCCATATTGCATGCAGACCCAAGAGCATGACAAGATCCGAGATCGAGCACGAATAAACTTCTAGTTAAAGTTGCGCTTGCCGTGCCTACTCGCTTGTGATTGTCCCTTATGTCGCGCAGAAAAACCTCTAGACTGCAAAGCCTACGGGGAGCACCGGAGTTTGTGGCGGGACATATGTTTCACTCTGCGTTCGCGGGACGTAAGATCTAACGCTGAAGTTTGAAGAGCATGAGGCTCCTTGAACCTTCGGACATTCTGCGTGTGCCGCTTAGAAGATGCGTAATTGCGCTCTTTTTATAACGCGAGTGCTGCTTCAAAGCGGCCGTGTACCTGGGGACGACATAATCACCGACGACGCAGCATGCACGCAGCGCTTCGGGGGACCCGGGAGACGTACGCACTGATCTCCATTGTAGTAGGCTGGATTGCGGTTCGGGTACACGTTGGTGAAACCACCGGCGGCCATCGCTTTACACCAGGCAATACACGCATGTCTATGAGAGACACAGAAAAAAGTTGGAATATTCGAAGCCTTTACGCGGTGCTCGAAGGCGAAGTTATTTTTATGGTAATGCTCGCAAATCATTCTATCGGGTGTTTGGTAATCTAATCACTGGCTTGTCAAGCGTTCGAGACGTCTTGACAAATAGTGAGCACCAACTGGCTGCAGCCGGCAAGCTTGCTAACTCGCAGTTAGAGTAAACAAAAGGAACTTGCCGTCAATAAGACCGTTCTCGGGGGAATCCCAGAAATTGATGAATGTGTAAAAAAAAAATCCACCTTGACAGCAGTTTTCCGGGAGTGAGCGAGATTCCGCGTAGCAAAGTCTTCGAGAGCTTGTCGTCTGCTAAACCTAACTCGTCAAAACCGCCACCGACTCCGCGGCAGCTTTTGGTAACCCTCGTCTAATTGAGCTGTGCTACATTTTCGCCCGGAGGAGTTACTCCTTCGGCCACTAAGCATTTATTTATAAGAACAATGAGGGGCTGTCAGTTTTAATGTTGGTGCTTAAGCTATTTGAGAGGCTTCCCAAAAATTAGCCAACACAAAAAGTGTTGGCTGCTTTCGAATGCCGATAACAGCTTAGCAACGGGGGACAACTGGCACCATTTCTTCTTTTCTCCATAGGGACCCATGCATTAGACGGTGTCAGGTAGGTGGCTGCCGGTAGGGTGCCGCTCCACCCCAGCAAGACAAGCCTCGATTCACGATCAGCCCTTCTACAATAGATATCAGTGGACGCACGACGGCGCGTTCGATAGGAACCGCAGCCTCATGTCGCACCCGTTGCTTCTTCTGCAAGAGCGGCGGCTGCTTGTCCTGCAATGACTTGGAGTAAAAAATATGAGATCCTCCTGCTCTGCTCTCCCGCTCCGCAATAAGACGTTTGCCTCAGAGGCTCCAGGGAGCTTCCATTTTGGACGATGCTGGCACCGCCTGGCAGTGAGGCGTGTTCCCGCCATAATTAAATTACATTACTAATTACTTTTCTGAAAACTGCAAAATGTAATTAAATTACATTACAAATTACCGCAGACTAAATGTAATGACATTACATTACAATTACTTTCCAGAAGTAATGAAATTACTTTGAAATTACTTTGACATTACTTTTGAATACCTTGAGGCAGTAATTCGTGCTCATTTTATTTACCGTATACACCAACACAGTGTTTACAAAACAAGCCCTCGTTTGCCCCCACAGCGCGTGTGCAGGAACCAGATCCGGGAGAAGCGAGGCGCTGCGCATGCGCAGTGCCGACAGCAGCGCCACCGCAGTGATGTGACGTCAAAGAGCTGAGTTGGTCTATATGTACCAAAACTCAGATCTTCCTGTTTACACCGCAACAACCTTATGTGCCTCAAAGTGAACCATACTGAACAGTGGTTTTGCTGGCGCACACGGCATAAGTGTTAAACATGATGAATAGCTTCTTTAGATGTGACTCAGAAAGACAGTCGACTCACCGGTTTCGCTGTTCATTCAACGGTGAAGGTTCTTACTAAAGAGGGTGATATGTTTCTGTCTTCCTGATTTAGAAGTTGTAGTCCGAGTCAGTTTTTTTAAGTCGGGCAATGGCAGCTCGTTCTTAGTCGTCACGTGAAACGTTTCCCTTCCGCCTCGGACACAATCTAATTCTATTCTCCCAAGAGCCTATTCTCGGTCATTCCTTTCAAGGAGCATTTTTCCCAAACACCCGAAGAGCCCAAGTTTTTGTGCATTGTCACACAAAGGGCCTGGATAATTGCTAAGCAGAAGCGTCGCCAGTTGAGGAATGGCGCGAGCTTCCTAAATTGTGTACTTTCCCAACAAACGGGGGGCGATATCTGCCTGTAGGCTTATTCCCGAATAAACTTCCCAAGGGAAGGCAGCGAGGCATACCGCGAGCGGCACCTGCTTTGCTCGAGGACGCACGAAACGTTCTGGGGCTTTGACAAGGCATTTGGAATTACCTATTTATTCCGGTCGTTTGTTGTTCACAATGGTCGAAGCTTACGGTTTGACCTTGCTTGACGAAAGTACAAGGCTGGGGATCTGTTTGTCCTGTCCTCTCAGGTTTTAAATTATGTTTAACTCACTGGTGATGTGCCCGTCGCCTTGTAGCCTATGAGCCGTTCATCCCTAAGCTGACGCACTGTCAGCTTAGGGATGAACGGTGGAAGCTACGTGTTTGTTGGAGCAGTCACACGTCTATCGTCCGCCACGTAACCACGCTCTCGTTCATACCCACGCGCAGAGAAAGGGACGGGACAGGTGATTAAAGGAAGGTGTTTGATTGGTTTTGGTTAGCTTGCAGCTCCCACCGCACTGTCAGCTTAGGGATAAACGAAGTATAGTATCGTCCTGATGACGCGACGCCGTGAATCTGTCGTGCCTGGAGTTCGTAAGCCGTTGCCTTCCAGCGATGTCTACACGTAAGCTTTTCTCCTTCGCCTTTCCAGCCCTCCTTTGTGCGTCTGTCCAGCTCTTCGTACAAGGCTTTGCGCTCAGGTGGCCGTCGTTTATTTCCTCCGATGCTCTTTCACAACATTTCACCATGCAAAATAATTTTCTTTCTTTTTAAAGCTTGCAAACGAACTTTCTAATTTAGGACAAAAGTAATTTCAAAAGTAATGAGTAATTTTCTCGAAATTACTGCCTGAAAGTAATTCATTACATTACTAAATTACTAGCCTAGAGAAGTAATTCATTACATTACTCATTACTCGAAAAATGTGATCGATTTGCGAATTAGTAAACGGACATTACATCAAAAAAGTAACCGGACATTACATAAAAAAGCAACCGTTACTTTTTCGTTTACTTTCTCAATTGCTTTAGAAGCTTCGTAAAGCCGTTATCGCATGGAACAATAAGAAACGTCATTAAAATCAGTCAAATGCGAGGCACACTAAATGTAGACGAATGCACGATGATATATTTTTATTTTATTTTATTTATCGATACGGCCAGCCCATTCGGGTTAAAGCAGGAGTGGTTGATCCAAGCACCATTCACATTTTCGATTAAAATACAACTGGTGTAGATATCCCTTTTACACAATATTGTCACAAATGACAAATGATGAGGCGAAGAATAACTGAAGGAACTAAACGTCTAATGCGGTGAACTTGTGCCCAAAATAAAATAGAGAACGTTAGCGTCGCAGGCGTCGATGTCGGCGAAACAGCACGATCGAGCGCTGGGGCGACAGTCACTGTCTCAGCAGGCGGAGCACCTTTGTAGCCGCCTGGGTTTCATGAAACATTTGGTCCAGGACGTTCGGCGTGTAGAACATTCGAACTCAATCAGACGAGAATGTTCTCGAACTCACGAAAACGCCGGAGTTGAAAGAATAAATAAAAGGACATTCCGCTCGTTGTAATCGAACCCAGACCTTCGCGCAGCAGTCAAACGCGGTAACCATGTGGCCACGCGCTCGCGATCGCTCGGCGACGCGTGTGGCAATATACCCTGCTGCAACACACCCAGAATTTTCGTTTTTCAATATTTGATAAAGCGTGGTTGGTTTGTAACGTTACACATATTTATAGGTGGGTAACTCTACAATACACTAAGCAGCAGAATGACTATACAGTGTCTAAACATCTTAGGACTGAACAAGAATATCTAAGAAATTTGCAAAAGTCCTGAAAATTAATCAATGTTAACAACGTCAACTGGAGAGCTTTGTTCCATAGATTTATTGTATGCCCAAAAAATGATTGCCTAAATGTATTTATTTGAGCAGTAATAGTAGTCATTATTTTTGAATGTCGTATTCGTTCAGAGTAGAAGGTCTCTTGGTTTTAGGCATTTACAGCAATACATTTTTAAGAGTTCATTATAAATCTGGAAAGAACAACCTAACGCGCCGCCAAGCATGGCCTTCTATTGATCAAAGGTTGCACATTTGCTGAAGTCTTAAAGGGTTAAACTGCAAAGAAAAAGTTTTTCTTAAATAGTCCAATTGGGACAAGCAGTCAAGAAGACAATCTCTCCGCCAGACAAAAAAAATGTTTTACGGCAATATTTATTGCAGTGGAGACTGATTTTTTACACATTTTTGAAAACCGGAGACGACGGGCGATGTGTAACATCAACCAGCTCGCCTCGCCTACTTACTTTATCTTCTTCAAACTGATTTTAGTTTGCATACTTGTCCGTTTCTAAGACTCGCGCGCCACGAAGTTGGGATTTCTGTGACGTCAATCCCAATCGGCTGGTATACTTCTCATTGGCTATGAGTTTGATTGACAGCTTAGATCTTGGTTGTTAAGCCTTTGTTATATGTTGCAATTTGCCTTTGAGCGGCATATTTCCTTTTGAGCGGCATATAATCAAACTCTTAGCCAATGAGAAGTATACCAGCCGATTGGCAGATTGACGTCACGAAATCCGCAACTTGTGGCGCGCGATTTAAAACGGACGAAACAGCCGCAAACTGAAATCAGTCTCACGCAATAAATGTTGCTGTAAACATTTTCTTTCTGGCGGAAAAATTGTTTTTTGACATGCTTGTCCCAATTAGGCTGTTTATTAAAAAACGTTTTTTTCTTTGCAGCTACCCTCTTTAAGTCCCGTGACGAACGCCGATCGCCTGAAATCTGAAAAAATCACCCTCGCAGCCGGTGATTTGACATCCTCAAGCTCTTTAACAATGTTTACCTGCAGGGATCCTCAAGCTTATCGACGTATTCCAGGATAGGTCTTAGAATAGTTTTATATGCTAGAAGCTAACCAAATGTGGAGCTATGCCAAGTGTTCCCTATAAGATACCACAATTTGTTTGTTGCTCGCTTTCTAATACACCCCAAAATGCCGGTTCAATTTTTAAATCACTTGAATATGATTCCACCGAGATATTTATAGTACTCGGCGTTTTCCATGCAGTCTGGCTCCTTCAGCCTCGATAATTAAATGTTAGAATGTTTTTTGTTTGTTGAAATAGCATATACTGAGTATTGTTCATGTTCATCAATATGTTATATTGTCACGAATGAAGGTGACAAGAAGACGAACAGTTGAACGTGAAAAGAAAGGTTTAATGGGCGAACTTGTGCCACACATAATAAGTAATAATTAAAGAAAGGGCGTCGAGGCAGCAGAAAAACAGGCAGCGATTCGGCGGCGTAACAGAGGGCGAGAGCGAGACAGACTCGACAAGGTCGCAGGCAGCCGCTTATCTACAGTGCGTCGCGTACTATCTCGAAAGTTCGGCAAAGAAGGTTCGTACGTCGCGCGCTCAGGGCAGGGTGAACTGGCACGCACTTCGGAGAACACGAGCAGAGACGAAAGTTGGCTGTGATATCGTGCCAAGTGACGTCGTGCGGTGGCATGCAGGACGGGCAGGCGAGCGTGCGCCTTTCCTTCTCTTTCCTTCTCTCTTTGTAAGCGTCGATAAGCATCGGCGCTACGAACTATTTAAGCCGCGCCACGCTTTAATAAACATTCTTGTTGTTGGAGCAGCTGTCTCTGCTTGGTCATTACAGTTACAACTTGAACCAACCAGAATAAACGCGAATCTTCAGAAGTCCGTGACGGAGCGTTGCTTTCTCAGCCCTGCGGGCGGCATTATTCACGACACCACAACGCCATGCCAGAAAGCACGTTTTTTAGCTTTATCTGGTCCTGAACTGACAAAACAGGGTTATAAATTACGCAGTCATCAGCGAACATTCGTATTTTCACGGGGCCGTTAGCAACAAGTCAAAACAAGTTCTTTACGTAAACCAAGAAAATCAGGGGGCCCAGAACAAAACCTTGTGTCAGCCCGGAGTGTACAGCAAGCATTCCTGAATAGGTACCATTGACATCCACGAATGGTTGGCGATTTGTGAGATATGCGTTAATCCATCTGATTAGACATGATGGAACACCTAGGTATTTTAATGCTTTCACTAGTTCACGCACGAACATTTTGCACAGTGCGTCCTAAATGTTTGTACGCGCGCGCGCGCGAACGAGCCATGGATTGGTTGTCCTATTCGTTTTAACTATATATATATATATACATATGCATACATATATATATATATATATATATATATATATCAGACTGAACTCGCTCAACAACTAGTACATTCTGCAGAAAAAAGATACCGCAGAATTGAAACAACATTTACAAACATGTTGTTGGCTTCAACCGGTGCGGAAGAAGCCATTTGTCAATCCGGCAAACAAGGAGGGAAGAAGAAACGGGAGGGAAAAGGGGGTGCCAAAGAGTCAAATATTGGCGTCTGTATTAGCGGTCCCGAGGTATCGGCCAAACCAGCGCTCCTGCAGGCGTTCTGCCCGCACCGACGGCAACTCGCTCCCTAAAGGCCAATCGCAAGCTCCAAAACACACACGCACCCACAAAAAAGAAGAAAAAAAAGAGAGAAAGCCGTTTAGGGACGCGCGCTTCTTGCCTGAAACGAACCCAACTCTGATTGGCGCTGCTTCTTTGGGCCCCTGCTTACAAAACGGATCAAAGACGACTTTTCGCTCAAACCCAGAATTCCGGATTAACCACGGGCGTGCGCGCCTTCAATTTTCCCATCTTTTGTGCGCACTTTATTTCAGTAGTCCCAGCGGTGGTGGGGGTGAAGAAAACGGTTGGGGACACAACGCGCCGTCATGGAGCAGACGCGACGTGCCAAAAAGAAAAAAAGGCTGTCTCCTTTTCCGGGAGCCGCCGCGTTTGTTCGGGGCTCCTCGCGAACAGAGCGGGGCAACGCGTCTTGCCTTGTTCTCCCGAACAAAGCGGGCCCACGCGCTTTGGCCAACCACTTTGCCCACACCAACCAGACGGACGGGTTGGGGGACGGGATCTTCTGGATTACAGCGCGGGGCTTGGCGTGCGTTACGCTGCGCGTAGGGCACACTCGTTGTCTGACGGAGGTTTTTGGACCGACGCGTCGTCGGTTCCCTGCGTGTGATATGGCTTTGTCTCACGTATATCTAACATGCGCTGCTGTTAGAGCACTTCCAGAACAATCTTTTTTCCTAGTTGCGCGGCTCCTGGTTGATTGTGGTTCCACGGGTGTTTTATAAATTGGCTCATCGTACGTTGAGGCGCACGACTCTAGCTTACCATGAACGATGAATCCAGAGGGCGAATCGGTCTTTCCTTATGAAATAAAGCGCCAACGCTCAATACACGCACATCCGCACACATGAGGCTGGTTCAGGTAAATGTGTTCGAGTGCGACCTTAAGAATCCTTGCGTTCCCTCTACGACGCGTTACGTGAACCTCGGTTGCCATAGCAACACATGTCATAAACGGTCGTTGCAAAGCCGGTTACCGCGCAATTTCTGGCGCTCGGATTGATTTGGCGCTGCAACATGACCTCACGTTTTGCGGCAGTGGCTTTGTGTTGGCTATTGTGACGCTATGTTCTAGAATAGTACTTATTCGATCACGTGAAGGGGCTGACCTGGATGCTTTAGAGATCCAAGACATATACGTGCTTTGGCGGCTTGGAATATGTTCGCAAGTGAGACTGCCTGCTGGCATGTTTTTGTCGTCACTCGCACTAAATAGTCCGACTGTTGAACAGTTCTTTGTATTGTGGGCATTTTGGACTGTGGCTAGCGGTAAGAGGAAGAAAAAAAATGCCGCAGGGTTCATATGTCTCAAAAGTTAAGGAATCGCCGTAAGTGGAGTCAACAAAATTCTCCCGTCCTCCTTTTGTAATCGTCTAGAATTGAAAAGCGGATACTCGTGCAAGCTTAATTTTCTATACTCATTCAATTTCTACGTCCTTCATCCTTGTTTAATGTGTGAACTCCCAGCTGCAGCTTGCCATTTCCGATTGGAACTCACTGCCCCACAATATTGTGGCAATTACAGATAGAACAAAATTCAAAAGAACGTGTGAAATATTACTTTACGGTACTCATGACTGATGCACCTCGGCGAGTGAAGTATTTGCATTGCATTTATCGACATTGCTAGTGTTTAAATATTTTGTTTAGATTGATATGATTTTTGTGTAATTAGTGCGTTACTGCATGTTGCAGTTTCTGGCATCAACTTTCGTCTTCCCTCTCGTATAATGGCATAACCAGGGTACTCAGGGTATGTTAGATAAAAAAATATATATATAAAGGTTTCTGCGGTTTTTCAGCCGGTTTCTAATAGTTATGCCGTGTACCTACTACCTCAACTCGAAACGTTGCTAGACAGACCCCTTGTGTCTGCTGTGTACCAGAAAGTTCACGTTCTATGCCTTGATAGTTTTCGTAGATCTCCTCTCGCAGCCGCAAGTGTATCTGAATATCATAACAATAATAATTATTTGCGAATAATTTCATCCTGGTTAGCGTGCAAGGCTGCGCAGAAAGGTGAAAGCCCTGAAATACCTTTTAGCGCTCAAAACACAAGGACACAAAAACGAGAATCAGACACTCACAGTGGGAAAACCCGTACGCATGTGCACCTCCCAGCCCGCCACCCAAAATATAAAGTAAAACACACACAAGCACGCACGCACACATACACGTACGCAGGCGAACACACACAGACAAGCTCCCGCACACATAAAACAACACTCACACACAACTGACTGAAAATATGTCACCTTCTAAACTTTATCTCAACACAAGATAGGAAAGCGCGTAATGCACGCTCCATGCACTGCGCTTTGTGAACTTCAAGTGGCTCGCGTCGACATTCTTTCACAGCAGCCGCTAATGCTGTCACATGTGATTATAAATTATATAACCCGCGACACAGTTAGAGTGTGCAAACAAGTTCTCGTCGGGTGTCTTTCTACTAACTCAAATTTTATAATCAAGACTACAAGTGAAGTAGAATGTGCTCATCTGGCACACTAACATTTGCAGTGATATTGAATGTTTGTGAACACCGTGTCACAGCAGATGTCAGAATCAGTAAATGTGTCCGTGCCCTGTTCGCGCTTTTTAATCTTTTTATCTCGTGATTGCTCTTTTTAAAGACACTTTTTTTTAATGGCATCAAGAATATCACACGTTACGCTCCACCATATACATTGGGAAAGTGTTGCCCCTGTTTCTAAGTATGTTTCCGCATTCTATTCTAAAGGTGCAAGAAATTCTAATATAAAATAAACTTGTCTCTATGTCATTTTGATAAATCCGGGTGCCACAAAACCTGCCGGGCGTGCATTACGCGGGCGTTATGGTAATTTATGCTTGGTTACGGGGAGCTATGGGCGGTTTTGAATGTGTTGCATACACGACACACCTCTTGTGATCGCCGGGCTTACCAGAGTATGGGGCACATGTTTAAATTTGTTTTGGAGTCGAGTTTGTGAGGTTTGTGCTTTAAGGAGAAGTTTTCGCGAGTCCTGCAAATACTTTACTAAGGTATATATCTTACTCCGCGAAACGCCAATGGCCGGCGTCTACAGCTTTTGCGTAGTTGGAAAGGCCCGACGCGCACAGCCTCGGTGCTTCCCCTGTAATTATGAAGGAGTTGCTGCCGGCATTTATCGTTGTGTAAAGTCGTCGAAACAGCGGAGGGTGCCGCCCTACTGTCCCGCGAATCTGGCATCTCGGTGCGCCGGCGGAAACCCTTGGCGAAGCGCGATGGCGCGCGCTCCCAGACGGTGGATTTCCGAACCGCCAGAGGAGAATTCGGCTCTCCAATGCAAATGAGCAAAACAGAATGCATTCCAGTAAAGTATTTCGGGTTCTGCTTCTTTCCGAGGGTGAGTGTAGTGTCGTGAGTTCTTACTTCTTAGTGCTCTTTGATTGCAAGGAGTAACTAAGGTAATCGCGAGGAGGAGGCTATGGCACCCGCTAATCTAACTACTGGCTCCTGCGCAATGTCGTGTCGTACCCACTACGCTATTTGTTTGTGCGTTATGATCTCGCCCCATGACGTTGTGGAGTCGCATGGGAGCCAGGCTTCATCATTAGGTAGTGTCACGTACGGCCTGGGGCCAACTGACAACTATTGCCTCCCTCTGATAAAGGAGTGGTGACCCGAGGCGCTGCCAGCCGATTGCCGGGAGACGCTGCCGAGCGACGGCGCCACATACTCGGGGCAGACATCAGATACCGTCTCTCGCCGAAAGGGGAGCGACCCTGGAGTGCACCTTCGTCAAGCTGAGACGTCGCCTCGGCCGAGAGAACTCCGTTTGGATGATCGTGTGCCGCCATACGCGGGTTATCGGGCGAACTCCATCCTGAGCCACGACGCCGCATAATGGCCGGAGCCGTCAGACGAACGCCTGACGAGCCGACAGCGGACGCCATTGCCGGCACTTCCTCGGCTCGGCTTCCTGATTTCAGGTGACGTGGACTCGTGTGCACAAAGGGATGGACTGGATGTGGAGCCAGACAATGTGACGTGGGCAGCCTCGGCCGCCATTGGCCATCAACGGAAACTAAAAAACAGCAATCATGTAAAAGCACAAGGTGGCGCGAGTGTGCTTTTGACTCGTACATCATGAAAGCACCCAGTGTATCCTTCTAGAGTGTCTCGGCTCCTCGTCGTTCCAGCTCGGTCCCAGTCCTGTGCCTGGCGCGCGTCGCTCCTCCACCACCACGGACGCAACTCCGGTCTCACCAAGAGTCGGTTCTCGCAGGCTCCGTGAGTCGTACTCCATCCTGCTGCTTGCACTCTTTTCACCTCTCGTGGCACCGAGCAAAGGCTGTGCGCTGCGAATCACACGGTTTGTGGCACGATCCTCAGCGAGCCGATCGGTAAATATCGCTTGCTGCGGTTAATTACGCCTAACTACTATAAGAAAGTGTTATTTATTAAGAGTACCTGCTCTTTGGATGCTTATGAGCTGTGGATGCATTATTTCGCCTTGGCCAATATGTAACGCTTTTCGTCACATCTGCGCGTTGCACTTTTGCACAAAAACCCTACCAATGCACACGCGCGTTCTGCGTTGAAAACTTATTCTGGATCTATCGAACGGAGAAACCAAACAAAGGAGATTGATGCTCACTCGTCATGCGCTGGTGCACACAAAGAAACAGACACACCGCACTCTCAGTTTTCTTCAATCATCGCGGAACTAACACGAAGCCTTTATTCGGCTGTCCGAAAAGAAACGCCGCGAAACACTCGCCTTGCTGCGGCTTGCCGCGCCCTTCGAGGCTCAACAACGTGACTTCATTGTGGCTGACAGGGTGGCAACGTTTCCGACTGACGGCTTCATCCTAAGCGGTCAGCCTCGCTGACCCCTGGCTCTGCCTTCGTGGCGCTCCGCTCCATCGACCACTCCGCTGCCCCCCGTGGCCTGCCTCGGACACCGACCAACTGGACTGCAGCTGCCCTCGGACATGTATCGGACAGAAAAGCAGTGCACCCTGGAGGGCGAATGAGGGCTAATGAACAACAGCGCTGACGTCTCTTTCTTGCTTTTCTGGGGAATGAGGGTGGAACGCTAAACTCAGTTCCCGCTCTAAGATGACATTGCAGGGAGCTACTCCCTGCCCAGCCCAATGAACGCCTCCCTTCCATTTCCTCACCCGCGGTAATACAGGCGAAAACTTGAGCACGGGACGAAAAAAAAAAAGAGCTTATGACTGGTTCAAGGAGCACGTAGTTTCCGCCGCGACTGTCAACTCTTGGGTGACCGTATTGTAGGTCAGCTGCAGAAGCACCAGGTGAAGGTCACGGGTCCATGCACCGCTCTCTTTCACTGCCTGACCGTAAAGCTTGAAGGTAAGGCAGAAGGCGAGTTTGCTTCTAGCTCCTAGGGGCCCGTCTCGGCTCCTTGCTTCCGTTGTAAACAAGTGTGCCCTACTGCTATTGCAGTCTGGGTTGTCTGTTTCGTGTTTTTGCGGGCATATTCCCGGCATTTCCGGATTAAGTTAGAACTTATGCATACGAGCAAATTGAGCCACGTGTGTCGCTTTCAAGGTTAAGTTATGCCTCAGTGAGTCTTCTCTGTTGAGACTGAAGTCACTGGCAACGGATGCTAAAAAAAAAAAAAGCTAGGATATAAAACATTTATTTATTGTATAAGTGCACTAATTATATGTAATGTCTAAAAAAATAACCTTAATGCGAGGTAAATGTTGAAAAGAATTTTGATATATTTTACCTAATTATTACCCAAGCTTTTTTATAAGATACCCGCAATACCAATTCAGAGTCCTCGCTAAGCGATTTATGTTAAAGTTTTGTTTCCTTTTATAAAAATTAAATTTGAACTTTCGTATGCTATAGTGGATGCTCAAATCGGTCCTTAGACAAAATACACCTAATACAAACACCCATCATTTAATACCACTGGTACTAAAAGCACACCTATAAAAGAAATAAGCTACGTTTCGGAGTAAGAACACTTGGGGCATATTGTGGCATAGAATGAACGCTGCCAGATATCACCAGTTTCTGTCGACGCGCCGGACGAAAGATGGAAGAAGTCCCATCCGGCGTCTTGCTCGCTGAGAGAGGTAACTACAGAGTAAATGAATCCGCGATGATCTCCTAATCGTGTATCTACCTCTCGAAATGTTGGATTTCTGAACCATAGCGGTCGCAAACAGGGCCCAAGTGGCTCCTTACGTCTAAATGTCACGTGACGTGAACGCACGAATGACCGTCCATGAGTCGTGAGATAATGGTGTAGAAAGCTCCGATACTCTTCGTGCACCTTTCTAGTGGGCAGCTGCATGTTCAAAAGGCGCACAGCCGAGGCCTACCTCAGTTAAAGATAAGAAACGCAAGACTCCCGAGCCTCGATTATCGCTCCTCAGCCAATGAGATTGCAGCATTAGATAACGCCGCAGAAAGAAGCTACAAAGCAGAAACGCAAGGAGCCACGCCACGAGAGTCTGTAACTCTCATTGCCCTCGAGAAGGTGGAGTTGCACCACCTGGAGGGCTCCTCTGTCGTGACGTATAGTAGCATGGATCTTGCGACCGCTTGTGCGCTCTGTTGGTAGCATGTAGGCTGAGGTGTATCGTTCATAATTCATGCTTGATTCGTTAATTTGAGAGATACTTTGGGTTGGCTTTTGACCTTCTTCTTTCGTTGCACTTCTCGTCAAAAGTGAACTCAAGCGGCGGGACGGTGGCGTCGCGGCCTGCGGAACAGGACCCAATAGGGAGAATTCGTGGAGCGCGTTTCCCCTCCGCTAAGCCTACCACCGCAATGAAGAAGTTGCTTCTGCACCTGAGCACCGATGGCCTTGGCTGTAGGGTTCCGGATATCGTTGCGGGTCGCGAGAGCTTTGCGGGAAGGCGAGAACGACCTACGAAAACTCCTAATGACCCAGTTTCATGTTACCGTTCTGACCACGGCCAAAACGGTCCTCGTCGTGACTTCGGAGGTTTGTTCAGTGACCAAACAGGTAGATTCTTGGACGACAGGGTTCCCATTGCAAAGATTTTTTCCTGTTTGTAGGCAACAGGACAGATCAAATAGGAACGAACCGTGAGGATGGCCGAGCAGGCGTTAAACTTAAAATTCAGATCGCCAGTTACCTTTTGTTTTTGCAGTTCCTTTGCGCGTTTTCAGAGATGCGCACGCTGAAAATGAAGTGTACCTACCACATGATGCGAGGGTACTCCACAGCGTGTTTACGTGAGCTTTACGCCAAAGAAAGCAGCAAGTAGAATTATCGGGTGTCACTGCAAGGAGAGCGTCCGCCACCACCGCACAACACTCCGAAACGTGCAAGGGGACGACGAAGAGACAAGACTCACCTTTTAACCAAAAGATCCAGGTCAATGAGGTGTAAACATCATACAAATTGGTCCACTAAAGAAAGAAAAAAGAAAAAAAGGGTCGCGAGAATTAACATATTCGTTTAACGGAGGCTGCTGGTCGCAGGTAGCGAGTTACGAGCGCTTCAGCCAGGCCTTCCGGACCCACCTAGCTGGGCATTCCCAGTCTACCGACTTGAGCATCCCGCTAAAGTCGTGGCGATTGATTGGCGTTAGCTTCGGAAATTCGTGAATCAAGCGGCCTTTACAGCCGATTCCACCACGGAACCGAATCGCGACTTTCGTCCGCGGACCGTTGTACCACGTGACCGCCACGTCCCCAATTCCTACGATCCGCGCCTCGTCCGCGGACGCGCGGAGTGATAAAGTCGAGCCTTTTTCACTCGCGGAATTTTGACGGGAGATTGACTTGAAAAGCGTTTAGGCTGGCAACAAAACATTTGTTTTCCTTGTTTTTGTTTCTGGACGATGAAAACGAAAATGGCGCATCGTTGTGTTCTGTGCGTTCGCTGGTTCATTTTGTCGCGCGTTTCTTGGTTCCACGTGTGAAAGGAACTGCAGAAACTTTGTCTGGCTGACGCGACGCAGGTTCCGTGACTCCTCCGGGTCCGCGTCAAGAAGCTTCCGTCAAAACTCGTCCAGCACCGCCGCGATGATTCTTGCACGTCCAATCAGGATTTCGCCGGCATGACCTCTCTGTGGCGTGTGAACTTGAGTGTTGTGCATGAGCTGGCGGCGTGGAAGGCATCTCCAACTGCCCCTCCGCGAGGCACCGGAACCCTTCTCGAGCAGGACCATGCCTGTGCACTTTCATGCTGTGGGTTAGTAAGCTTAGTGGCGCTTGCGCCAAGCCTATCACGGTGTTTTCTGCCCCAACCTGTACGTAACAGCGGCGTACGATTGATTATCGCGGTCAGCAAACGTCGATTTCTCTCTTGGACAACGGCGCCACGGCGCGATGTTGGTGTTTCGTGGGCACTGTGGGTGGCGACCAGGTTCAGTCCGTCCTCACTGGCGTCTGCTCGTCGTCTCGCTCGTGTGAATGCGCTTGGAAGACATACGGACCGGCTGACATGTCGTCACGTGATCAATCCGTCCGCGGATCAGTCCGTCGTGTGAATCGCACATTCCGAAAATGGTAATCTCGAGTGCGTTATTTTTTTCCTTTTTTTTTTTTCGTTTTGTTTGGTGCTTAAAGTAGGAAGCGCGGGAGACCGCGTACAAGTACGCTCTTGGTCTCACAACAAGTATCCGAGCGTGCTGGCGCCCACGAAGCGATCGGTAGGACCCCATCGTAACTCACACCTTCCGATTGTTTCATGACGTAATCGGATTTGTTTTTAGATTGCGTCCTATGTATGTCTTGCGGGATAGCAAACACCAAAATACTCTTAGGGAACAGTTTTTGCTGCCACGCGCTGAAACACACAACCAA